>CATIWF010121017.1:0-17121 GCA_949630135.1 Balakata baccata
TCACACGGAGTAGGAACTCAGTCAGGTAACTCAGAACGCTCCCGCGTTGCCGTTTCCAACATTGTTGACAAGAACTTGCTAGGGTCGCAGCTATATGGATTCGAAAGAGCTGCATGTGCCAAGAAGGGAAGTTTCCTTAATGATCTTCCACTAAGGCCCTGTTGAGTACAAGAAAAACAGTTAAACAGCACGTCATCGAAATAAAATTTTCAGATCATTACAGTGGGCATTAAAGGATTTCCACTACCCACCTGACATGCTTCTGCAGCTTCAAGCAATTGTTTGCCTAAATCTACTGGTGTCTGAGTTTCTTGTACATCAGGTCCATTCGGTTTCTCTTTCAAGGTTGAATAATTCGGAAGCATGAGGTGGTCAGAATCCTGCAGAACTTAAACCTTCATTAGAGTAATGAAACGCTAAAAGCTTATTGCTGTTGGCAAAAGTCTCACGGTGGCAACTAATTCTAAGCATAGAACAGCCTAAATTCTTCCTTCCTGCCCGCTAGGTTGGACCCATTATTTGGTAATTGCATTAAGCATATGAAGTTTAGAAATATAGTTCCATGTCAAGGGTGTAATAGAAGTATTCACACCTGATACTTTGATATAATTCCACTTCGTATAAGCTCTTGCAAGCAGGATCTTAGAATTTCATAACGAGCTTGAAGAGTTGGAGGACCGACATATGCTTTGATGTCAGCTCGATCCACAAATGCAATATCTGCAAAACAACAATTAAAAATAAAAACATTTAGTTATTGTGCAATGAAATTCATGGGGTAAATGAGAAACCTGCAACATGAAGATTGAGAACAAATAGCACAATGCCTAAAGTGCATCAGGATTGCACATGCTTTGCAGATTCCAGAGTCCCATTGGACTAGAAATTCAAATAGAATATCGAAGACCAATGAACAAGTTAATGAAGTTGACAAATAATATTGAAGTATGTTTACGCCATTCCTAGATGTTTACGCCATTCCTAGACAATAAGAACAATGATTTTTTTTTTGTGGGGGGGGCGCAAAGGAATATGCTTAAATCTTGTGTTTTACAATGCCAGCCATTGAACAATGAATTACATCGACAGAAAATAGGGGGAAAATCTGGATGTAAAAAAAAAAACATTTAGCAGCCCAAGAGAAGTCAGGTAATAAATGTGGAAGGGGAAGAACCCTGAGTTCAAGTTAGCATTTTAAGCTTTAGATAATATTTATTTGGAACAGAGAGAGACCATAGACTTACCAATAGCAGCTGTTATATTGGAGGTAGTGAGAATGATAACATTTGGTGAGGATTTTAATTTGTCTATCTGGGTTAGTAATGCATTGACAACCTGAGAAAATGAGCAGGAGTGGATCAAAAAAGCATAAACCATGCATGCAACAGAATCAGAAATTAGTTTTAGAGGAGGTGAAAATGGAATACACGGATAGAATCAGAAGGTTCAGAACCAGACAAAGCAGCTTTTCTTGCAGAGGCAAGGCTTTCAACTTCATCTGCAGCATCACCAATGTAAGATATTACACGCTAAAAGGAAGAAAGTTGAGAGATAAAAGCAATAGAAATAAGCATAATGTCATAACAAATCTCACCAATCAAAACAAATACCAGATTGTTCTCTTCCTCTACCATTTCTTGAATTTTCTGGAAAAGTTTAGCAACCTGATGCAATAACCAGATAATAAATTTTTAAGGTTTTACCAAAATTAAAGATATATACTCACATATGCATAAATAGGGACAGGAGTTGGCAAGTTTGCACGATTTGATATGCCACATTGGAAACAAGACAATACTGAAACCTACAAGTTCTATATGGTTTTTATTAGAACAAAAATGATATAAATAATGCAGCAGGTTTACTTTTTAAAAAAAAAACATTTAGTTAGAAAACCTAACATTGAAGAAGACTACCAAGAAAATTGATTGATATTTTGTCTCAAACTAATTTAAAGCAACTTTTTGCTACAAAAATTTAAAGAAAAATTTTAACAGGTTTAAATCCTTGTGGGAAAATCATGCTAGAATCTAGATATGGATTTGTCAGCCCAGGAAAAGTCAAAAGCAGATTGTTTCTGAAGATTGATAGATGGTCAACCATTAATTACAACTGCTTAACAAAATAGAGAAAATAACACAAAAATTTAGATCAATATTTTAAGCTTGTTAGAGAAGCCACCAGCATTTCTAAGAGCTTATAGGGCAGAAAACATACCAGCTTGCCACTTTCAGAAAACCATTTGCTGAATAAAGAATGAGCATTAACTTCGACCAATTGGCATTGTGGATATCTGATTAAAGGAAGCATAAAAGAGATATAACATAAAACCACTATAAAAAAATTATCTCATTATTTTTCTTCCATAAGAGGAGATAAAAACCAACCTGGAGTTAAATCGAATGGATAGTTTCTGAGCCAATGCTTTACATAAAGATGTTTTTCCAGTCCCTGGAGGTCCATGTAAAAGAATAATGCTGCAAAACATAATGGATGATTTAAATTAACATCCTAAAGTACAACTTTTAACTGGAAGCAGCAGTGCGCCACATTCATTCCTATATCTGCAATTCTTTTGTCCTACTTTAAATGACAGTGTAGCTGCCTCATGAATTGCCAGACACTGAGTTTTAATTCTTCTAAAAGAATTGTTGCATTAGTGGCCAGCCCAATGCATTGCAGGGAGAACCTCTAGCCAACAAAAAGAAAGTAAAAGAATTCTCCTTCAACTCCAAGGCGGCATTTTTATTTGCAAGAAAAAACAACTGAATGATCATCCTAGTACAAAGACCTCTTAGATAATGATATAAATATGCAAAGATCAACCATCATAAGCTATCATGTAGTTCTTGGAGAGTAGGATTGGAAAAGCATATTAAAATGAATTTTCTTTGTATTTTAGCATTAGATGTTGCTCTCAAAAGTTAAATTCTAAAACTTTTCTCATTGCAGTATCAACATGAAAGTTTTGGAATATTTTCTCGCTATTATAAGATGAACATGGACACGTGGAACTGTAAACATGCCAGTCTTAAAATCTCAGAATCTTGTATAATGCATTCAAAACCCAATACCCATAATTCCTCAACTCAGCACAATAAATAAATATGAAAACCTTTTCAAGATCCCTGCTGCTGCTCAATACATATAAAAATTTATTTGACTTGCAAATGCTGATGAAATTAGCCAATGTTCCTTACCGGTTCCATGACACAAGGAAAGGATCGACACCTTTCTCTGTGAAGAGCAGTGCACTTGCTGCATAACGCAATAACCTTTGCTTGAGACCAGATTCATAAATTAGACTGCAAAATTTAATTACCAATTCATTGCTCACTACATCGATTGAGTTGGATAATCAAGAAAAAGAACGAAATTGCAAACAAACCTTTCCCACATGCCATCAAATTCCTTTGCAGGAAGAATCCATTCATTGAAGCTAGAAAGTTGGCCATCCCCACTTAACTCCTCACATGGTCCTTCCTCACTAAGCTAACAAACAACAATTGAACAAAATTTAAAGTTCAAAAAATACAACATTCAGATGCAAAAACAATATTGGAAAATGCAACCGAAAGAGTACAAAGATCAAAGAATACATAGAAGGCACAATGAACTCTCGCATTAATAGGAAAAAAGAAAGAATAATATTAGATGGGCAACTTATAGTGTTTCACTTCATTAGACTCACCATTTTATAATTAGAAAAAAGAGAAGAAATAATTATGAGTACACAAAGAATACTACCTGAAAGACATGTACAATGGGTTTTACTTGCCAGAATAAAAGAATCTCATGGTTTTTTGTCCATTCATCTGCAAAACAAACAAACAAACTAATAATTTTTCCCTGTCAATATAAGATTGACATTGCATCTTTTTTTTGCCCTTCTATTTGAATACTCAGGAAAGGAAACAATATTCAGCTAATTATTTTAAATTTTAGCAAATTGCAATGCTCCTTTTTTTCTCTTGCCCTCTAGAATCTCAGTAACCAAAAGCTAGAGAAAGCAAATGCATACCCGTGTCACAAATATAGATTCTTTCTACGTTTTCAGCAAGGTAGGGATCGTCAACAGGCACTGGAATAGGTCCATCAATGTAGCTTAAACTCCTCTTTTCAAGCATTCTGATTAAAATAAACCATAAAGCCAAGAGTTTGGTAGTGAAACTCAACGAACACAATAAAAGCCAGCAAAATTAGACAAACTGATCACTGGCCTTGGCCGTATACGCGCCGAAATATAAAATTCATCTTATCCATCTAGGAACGATAACCAACAAGTAAACGTTATGGAGTACCTTTCAACGGCAGAGCGGACATCTTCAACGCGAGCTGTACTGGAAGATTTTAAGCAAACTTCAACTGAAAAAAAAAAAAATTAAAAAGGAAAAAGAAAAACCGCACAATCAAGCAATAAAACAGAAGTCATATTAGGAGCTTAAAATCAGAATTCAAAGCTGAGTCTCTAATCAACAGAAGTCAAAATGGTCAGTAAGTACCTGAAACTAGAAACTTGTCGTGAGTGGGAAAAGGGGCTGGTAGCGGGGCGACGCCGTTCTGTTCGGGAATGTGAATTTCAGTGGGGTTTTGCGTAGAGATCTCCATGGGAGTAGTCATTTTTATGGATGTTGGGATCATACACAGCGAGGTCCCAGGATCATATTGTGATCCGTATGGAGTTCGAGGTGAAGAGCAAACCAAACCCTAAGGAGCAAAGAAGAGGTTTTTGCCTTTTGAAACTCCGGCGGGAAAAATGATAGAGATGAGATGGCAGTCTCTCTCTGATTTCTGTCGATAGAGTTGGCGTGGAATTCAATCTCCACCGTCCCCTCAACTTATCATTAAACGGCTAATACTTTCCCAACTCCAATTATTCATTTATTTATTTGCTAAAATTAGAGTTTGTTGCTAAATAAATAATGTGAAAAAATAAAGAAAAATTATAAAAAATATTCTAAACTTTACAAGATACTACACTTATATCTAATTCTAAAAAAATTATATTTAAATTATATGAACTTTTATTTTTGAAATAAATATATCTTCAATAGCATAGAACTAGTATCAGAACCTAACTAACGCTTAAGTAAATTGACTGAATGGAGTAATTAATACTGATATAGATTAAATATATTCAATTATAATTGAATAATTAGATTAGAGCATTATTTATTTAATCCAATTATTTAATTCAGCTAGCATATTTTAATCCACATTAGCGTCATCTATTTTATTTGGTTAATCTATGTAAGCACTAGTTAGATTCGAGGACTGATTTTCGTGCTATTGAAGCTAGTTTTGTTTTAAAAATAAAATTCATATAATTTAAATAGAATTTTTTTAAAAATTAGATGTAAGAGAAAATTATTATTTATCATGTGAGAGTTTACATATTACATTAATATCTCATAAGGTTTAAAAATTATATATATACTAGTATCTTATGAGGTTTTATACAATTTGTTTTATCTATTTTATTATATTTTATTATTACGTCATTATATTATATTTTTTATTGATAAAATGACAAAAAAAATTACTATTTATCTTCTGAATTTTGACCTATTGTATTAGTATTTCTTGCAAATTTAATATATTATATTATTATCCACTAAAGTTTAACATATTATATTAAGACCTTTGAACGAAAGAGAATGTTATATATAACCAACATTAAATATTTTAAAATTTAATAAAATGACTATATAATTTAACAAAAATTAAAAAAAAAAAGCAAATTGTATAATTATTAAATTTCAATAAGTACAAGTAAAGTATATTAAATTTCAAGAGACAAATAGTAATTTTTCTAGATATAATTGTGAAATTTGATAATGTTCAAATTTTTTTTATATAATTTTCCCAGAACAAATATTTACAAAAGTAATGTAAAAATATTTACTAAAATAATGTTGAATGAAAGACAAAATAAGGATAAAGATAAAATTAATGATGACCAAATTAAGAAATGAATTAATTGGTATTTTAGTTATGATAATTGGAGTAGGTCTCGAATTAAAATATTTTTTCACCATCCATCAATATTCTTTACTCTCGTAACATTCATAATAGCAACTTGCAGATGAACATCAACAGCAGTGGATTATTGAATTTTAGTTACATGAATTCAAATATTCGATATACTAGCACAGAAAAAGGCATTATAATATGCGCCAATTATTGTGGACAAGATGCGTTGGTCAAACGGTTGTAAACTAAAGGAGTTGGGTTAGTATAACAGGAAAATTATTAGATAAATTATATTTATCATGTTATCTAGAAACTAATTCAATTACTTATTTATATATATTTAATTACTTTATTTTTATTGGTTGAAGTAAATGCAATATACATATATATCATTTAATAATTAGATTAGTTTATAAATGATATAGTAAACATAATTTACGTTGAGATTTTTTCGAATATAGCATGTAATTGCCGATAGTTTTGAGCTGTTTTAGTGGTAATAGATATTGTGCTATTCCCACTTCCCAGCCAAATCAAACGTTTTGTCCCTGAAAGATTCGCGGTAATGAATCTAAAATGTTAATCACACAATCTTAATATCTGCAGAATTTGCAACGGTGATGGAGGATGAGAATAAATGTGGCCAAGTAGTAAAACGCAATAGGCCTGGAATAAAGCACTAGTGCCCACATCAGTCATCATAGTTCAACCATTGAGTTATTAATACACTATACATATACACAACGGCAGAAACACTTTCCAGAGCTGACCATTCATGCAAAGTTTTTGATGCTGTCACTCTTCTGAAGTATGAACATGATTTCCACATGAATAATAACATTTACTGTACACTTAGCTCAAGTGATAAGAGCATTTAGTCTTGGGAGGATGAACTCTTGAGTTCAAGTATTTTCTTATGTGATTTCGCCTTTATAGCAAGAGCAAAAGGATAACTACTCCTGTTGTGTAGCCCACGACCCGTTAGGCTTTTAAATGTATTTGTGAGATGTCTCATTTTTCTATAACAAAAAATAATAATAATAACATATATATATATATATATATATATTGGAATGAGAAAAGGAAGAAGAAAGAAAGAAATACCAACTCCAATATGAATATGATCTTAACATGTTATATAATCCAAATAAACAAACGAAGTCCAGTAAGTTATGCTGCTGCCACAAGGAAGGAAGACATGCCTTTTTATTTAAATATAAAGCTGTATAAACCCTATATATCATTCAAACTCAAGAGCTGATAAATAAATATTAATTAATGCAACTTGAAAGTCTTCCATTTGCATAGCTGAAATCCCTTGCGTTTCTGCTGTATGTATCCATCAGTTTCTACATCGATGGACGAATTATCATGGACAATAATTTGGTCATGATCTAGCATCTGAACCTTCTTTGAAGGCTTAGAAGTATGCTTCTGCTTCTTGATTACCTCTGGTTCTTCGTAAGTTGCCTTGTTGTTCAGAACCCTGTGCACACTCGGGTAGCGAGGGACATCAGGAAGAACGCTGGGCATCCTTTCTATCCTGGAAATATGGAGATTGTAATCATGGGATGTTGTTTCCCAACCCTGTTGTTGGCTGCTATCGAACACCGGGGCTTGAGCCATTTGCAGATATCACTACTTAGCTCTCTCTTAACCACCTATCAGCTAAGTAATGAGAAATATGCAAATTTTATAGACTTCAAGTATTGAACCTGTGCTGCCTTAGTTTATTCTTTAGAGATAATGGTTGCATCTAATTCCTTCATCTCCTGTTCAATATGGGCAGATATCAGAATGATATCAACCACATTTTAGGAGAGGAATCTCATGCCTTTGGACAGAAGAATGTTAACATAAACCAAGCACAGTGTGTAAAACGAAGTGGATTCCAACTTCCCTGGACCTCACTCTATCCCTCTTGTTAAATTATAGTGTTAATATTAAGGGAAAATCACCCCCAAAAAAATTATTAATTTTGCAAGATATTGTAATTAAATCCAAATTCTAAAAAAATTCTATTTAAACTACGTGAACTTTCAATTTTGAAATAAATATCATGCTTCAGTAACACGGAACTAGTTTCAGAATCTAGTTAACGCTTATATGGATTAACTGAATGAAGTATCTAGTTACGGATATTGATTAAATATGCTAATTGAATTAAATATATCAAATTATAATTGGATAATTAAAGAGTTTACTATTTAATCCAGTTAACAATTTGATCCACGTTATTGCCCAGCTATTCGATTTATATCAATACACATAAGTGTCAGTTAGATTTAATGACTGATTTGGTGCTCTATTAAAGCAGCATTTGTTTCAAAAATAAAAATTTATATAATTTAAATAAAATTTTTATAGAATAGTATATAATTGTGAAATTCGGAAAAGTTTGTAATTTTTTTTTAAATTTTCCCTGATATTAATATATGACGAGAATCTATGCAAGCAAAGAGTTGCTCAGTTTATCCCTTGAACAATATTTTACAGAAAGTACCATGCCTTCCTCAAGGGGATTGAGACTGTTGAATAAACTAGAGAGAGAGAGGGGATATATTGTAAATACTATAATGAAATCCGTGGGAGCCATAAATAAAACGAGCACATGGAAACTGACCATTGGCAAACATGGGGACCCCACAACCCACCCAGAAGAAGAGAATATACCTGGACAGGTTCCTCTTCCTTTCATTCTCACCTCATAAAAGGTAAGGGTGCAGCCTTCATGAAAGGCTACATCCACCGCATCATCGCGGCTGCTATCAAAAATCAAAAGCCCATACTCGGTACCATTTTGTTAGAAATACACTGAAATTCTTGAGAAAATTATGATATTTAGTAGAATTGTTTTTCCATTTTTCTCTTTTTTTTTTTACGATTGTGTAAAGATTAAGGAGAAGAGTGTGATTAGTTCAAAACTTTGCTCGAAAGGAGGGGGAAAATTTAGCAACAGAAAAATAAACAAGACCTTTCACGATTAGCAACTTCACATACATAAATAAGCATCCCACGGCAAAATACAATTATATAAACAAGTACATCGTTCTACGGGAACAAGTTAATAAACAAGATCCAAACATACATACGCACAACCTGCACAGCCTAAAATATATATTCCGCCAGCATTCTCAGCAGACTACTATAAGTTCAAATTGCCATCAGTTCGAGGCCTAAGCAATCTTAGATTTATCCACAAAGGGCCTGTAAGACATAATAATTTATAGCTAATGATTAACTACATTTATATTTGAAGTATATATATGCGGGGATGCGGAGATCTGATTAAGCCTCCTTCTTGTCAGGAACAAAATCCATCACAGCACGCCTGACACTCCCGTTATTCTTCTTCAGCAGCTTCTTGTTCTTCTCTTCATCAAGAAAACCCTACAGCCAGAACACGCATTAAAAAAAATGTTAAGACTACAAGATTTCATTTCACAAACTGAAGAAATCGACCAAAATCTGGAAGTGCATTAAAATGATTGATGTGGAGTCCACGAAGGATTTACCATTTCCTGCAACTCTTCAAGAATTGGATCCCACTCAGAAACACCACAGAGATCATCCACCGACTGCTCCAAGTTGTATTCATTTAAACTCAAAGTTTCCTTGTTCAAATCAACCTGCTTAAAACCCATCTCCTCAAGTTCTTTAAGAAGAGACTTCTCAAAAGTCTCCTTTCCTTTGACATTCTCAGATGAAGTCCGATAATCTGTAACTGGAAGAGCTTCAGAGAGCCCCACATGGAGTGCTTCAGACAAGTCTATAAAGGGATAGGACACAGAAGGGGAGGCCCCAGAAGGAACAGGTCTTGAAACACCTTCACCAACTAATAAGGTATCATTAATAGGGAAATTCATCTCTTGGTCCTCAGACTGTACAACATCTACTACAGGCTTCTCTAACACAGAAACAGTGTTAGAATTGCCAGGCTCCAGAAGACCACTATCCTTTGCAGGCTGAACTTTCACATCTATATTTTGTGGGTATTCAGAGCTGCAGTCAGGGGGCAAATTCAGGTTCAAGCGTCCATCAGAATTTGAGTCTTTTTTAGAAGTATCAACCTGCAAGGACAAATTTTGGAGGTCATATTAAGAAATCCTAAAAATTATACAAGGAAAAAGTGATAATAAAATAAACTACCTGTATAAGAACCCAGACACGTTGCCCAAATTTTGTGCCTGATGGAGATGCCATCCTCCAATATGAAATATATCGGCCAGGCAATTCAGGCGAAGTAAAATCAACAGCAACATCAAGTTCCCCATCCACAGGCACACCTTTAGCAGGAATCTAGCAAGGATTTGCGAAACCAAGAAATGAAGCTAAATGTCTAAAAGTCTTACAAAAAGATGTAAATAGGAATGAAAAATAACATTATTTAAACCAGAAGGTGCGCACCTCTAGCAGAGCAGAATCTTCATGGCTGAATCTATCCCCTCCAATCCAAACAAGCCGTGCTCCTTGAGGCCATGAAACACTGCCGCTATTACGCATCCGCCAAATCTTTGTAAAATGAGTGGATGGGGCCGTTATCGTACCATCCAACACATTCACATCCAAGATGAAGCGGCTGTCCATCTTAGATTGGGCTGGCTTCCTTCCACAATGTCTCATTTTTGGCAATAGTGGTGGGTGAGCATTCCAGAAATTCTGGTAGAGGAAAAAGAAGTCAAGTTTGTCAAAAGTTGGAGCAATTAATCACATTAACCATGCACATATAAGCCAGTAAAGGTAAGAAGTGTAGATACAGGATCATGTAACCCCTTGAATAAAGGTGGACGACGATAGGACACTGGCCTCTCCATCTTGATGTAATCAGCTTCATTACCCACTTGTGCAAAGCAGATGCAGCACAGGTCATAATCATCTATTCTGCAGCAAAAATAACAGAAAAAAGTGAAATTCAATCTGCTGCTTCATTTGATGTTATCTGATAAGCAGAATAATATAATATTCCTTACACTTTGGACTTGTATCGAGGCCCTGTAATTGGATGAACTCCACAACCATCACATTGAACACCTTTATGGAACATGCCAACAGTGAAATTATTCCAACCATTGCCCCTTTTAAATAAAGAACCAATCTGAGGCAGTACATATGGCCGTGCAGACTTGTCATTTGCCACGGACATATAACTAAAAGGACATTCACTACTGAGTCCTAAAGGCCTTGCTGGATCATTAGAATTTGATGACACACCAACACCAACAGACCTTTTACTTATATGAACTGCATTCTGTTTTTCCTTTTCTTTCCTGTCATCACCATTAAGTGCTGCTGCAAAGTTCTCAGTAGTTGGGGGATCCAGGTTTAAATCAACAGAAGCAGAGACAGGTGGACATTTAGGCTTTTCCATGCAAGCATTTGATGCAGTAGGCACTGCTGAAGCCAGAGGGTTTTCCTTATCCTCTGATTGGGTACTTGTACTGACACCAACTGGAGATAGCTGGGCTGGATTCAAGATTGATTGTCCCATTTTTGAAAAGCAGTCCAGGAGCTCAGCAACTATGCAATTGGAAGATGCAGCCTTTGATGCCAAGTCAAGGGAAAGCTTTGAAAGAGCATCATGTACTGGCTTCGGAACAGATTTAAGCACATCAGCAAGATCAGTATTGATGCTTGGCAGTTGATTCTGGACTTGAGGGGATCTAATGAGTGTGGAACTACCTTTGGATCTAGCATAAGATTTACCAAAATCATCATTATTGAGATGTACATTAACCCTTAAAAATTTCAGCCTCTGCTTCATGACATCAAGCAGATCATTATCATCAACAAGTGCTACCACATCCCCATCTTCATCAACATAAGTCAGAGTAAGATCAGCATCAGAAGGGAAATTAAAGAGACCAAGAATCTTTGCCCTTAGTCCACTCATGTCGAGATCAAGTTGTCCATTCTCATAAATATGGGCATTGAAACGTCTAAGCGTATCGCCATACTTAACCTTAAGGCACAACGAGTGAAAAAGACAAAAAAGCAATGGAGGTTATGCAATCAAGTTTGCATGCATAAAACATATATTATGTCATTGTATAGGAGTACGGTTGCTAAAAAAAATTAAAACAAAAACAATTATAGTAATAATAACAATATGAGAAAAATATATCATCTACCAAAACCCACTTATAAAAGAAGACTTATGTAGTGATTTTCACGGCATACTAATAAAAAAAATTAATGACATTACAGCAGTACCACTTTCCTCAAAAACCAAGCTTGCACAACTATATTCACCTTCACATGATTTTATTATGAATTTACCCCGAGAAGGCAATCCACTCTCTGCATCACTGACTGATGCATGGTGCCTTACCAAGGTAAGAAGGTAAGGATAGGGATGATTCATACATAATTAAAAATGTTTAGGGCAAAAGAGGACATCAAAATTAGGAATAGAAATAACTAGATGTAGAAAACAGCTAATAAGCAAAATCATCAAAATTTTCAATTCAATGCTTGAGATGAGAATAATTGCTCAAAGCTTGGCTATTAAGTAATTCTATTACGCACACAGCTGAAGCAGAATAGGAAAACTAACGGAAATTACCAAACTATTCAATATAAACAAGACACACAAAAACACCACCAGTTAGCTTAAATGACCTGAAGTTATCTTTGCATTTTCATTTCTTTGTAGTGCCAACTCCAAACCTTCAGCCCAAAATAGCTAAAATTGAAAATGAATTTCCAAAAACCACGAGTACATGGAACAGTAACAAACAACAATCATATTAGCAGACCAAATATAAAACCCTGGAAGCCTTCAGGCGAGCAAATAATTAAATACCAAAACGGGGGTGAAATCAAGCAATAATCCCTCAGTGTAAGTGACACAAAACATTAAAAACCAAATTCAATTTTTTTGCTGTAAATAACGCAAGAAAAGGCATAAATCAACGAGCCAAGGAGAAATCATTAAAAAAAAAAAAAAGACCTCGATCGCCAGGGGAGACTATTACTTAGGCAGCCAAATGAATGTGCAAATAACAAAGGAAGATAGAGAACACGGAACTCGTGCAAAAACAAATTATGATCCGATATTATTGACAACCCAATTAAAAAAAAAAATTAGAACTCCGATTCATTCATTTCATGCTAAATAGAGCATGGAAATTTTAATTAAAAGAAAAAGGACAGACCTTGATAACCAGAGAAGACTCCATAACTTCGAGAGGAACGCGTTCCGGTGAGCCGCGCAAAATCCGAGCAAAAAAACCTAACCCTAACTAGCTAGTACGAGATTAATTGATGAGATGTAGATGAGGAATCGTTCAAAATGGAAATCAAAGGAATGGAGAGAACCCAAGAGACTGATTATCGACTAGCTATTGCACTCCAAGCGTACCGGTAAGCCGCTTTTGCCGTGGAAGCTTTGTGATGTGTTGTGCTAACATATATATAATCAAACTGGCTTGCTGGATAAGAAAAACTATTTTTCCCATTATTTAATTTCTTCCAGAATCAAACCTGCTTATTGAAGAATTGGAATGTACAGTAACACGTGCTTTTTGCTATTTTTAAATAAATATTTGTATTATTTTTTTAAGTAAATAAGGTTTTTGATTTATTTTGTTTGAAAAAAAAACCGGTACTGATACGATGATGATGTAGTGTCTATGTAAGTATTGACATGGCATATATGCAGTATTTATGTGTATATATAAGTGTCATATCAGCATTATGTC
The DNA here is from genome assembly GCA_949630135.1 of Balakata baccata. Taxonomy (NCBI): domain Eukaryota; kingdom Viridiplantae; phylum Streptophyta; class Magnoliopsida; order Malpighiales; family Euphorbiaceae; genus Balakata; species Balakata baccata. Next base: position 13,674 of record CATIWF010121017.1, read on the forward strand.
ATAAAAACTGTTACGTTATTACTGGTACCAGTACTATTTAACATTGTTAATAAGAGTGTATATTTGTTGTTAACAGAGTAAATTACATACTTTATTTTGTCAAAAAACAAAAAATAATACTGATCTTTATTTAAAAATCACGAAAATTACATACTGATCTTAAAGAATTCATATTTTGCTGCTAGAGTTCACAATAGGTTCGGATTTTATGTATATTCATACTTATCCGAATTCATTTAAATCTAAATGAATAATTTTACTAGAGTTTTAAAACGGATTTAGATAGTGAAATTACTATCCATTACGGATTCTAATAAGGTACCTTAGGTATGGCTATCCAAATCTATTTAATTTTTTTAAATTTGACATAGATAGAATATTGAAGAGCTCTTAATTTTAATTTAAATCATCACTTTTTCTTTAAATTCTTGTCTTTTTTTATCTGGAAAATGATCCTAAATAAACAAGTATGGAAACAATAATTGTAAACTACAATTGAATTTATAGAAGTATTGGTTTATACGTTCCTGTCAATGTCAATTTTTTTTTTGCTATCTTTTTTCGAGAACCACCTAAAGTTTCAATTAAAACTAAAAAGATAAAATAATTTTTTTGTTATCTTAATTAAAATAAAGAGCCTCACAATATTGAGAGGCTCTTTTAGTCTAAGTTTCAATTAAAACTAAAAAGATAAAATGATTTTTTTGTTATCTTAATTAAAATAAAGAGCCTCACAATATTGAGAGGTTCTTTTAGTCTTTGTATTTCTTGAATGAATCTCTTAGTTGTAATGGGTTTATAAGAAAATAAAATAATTTTTTATTAATATTATTTAAAATATAAAAATCAATTTTTATATTATAAATATTTTTTCTATTATTTTTTTATTTTGTATTATTTTATTATTCTATAATATATTTATTAGATATTTAATATATTAATATATTATTGTATATATATTATATGTATATATATATATATATATTATATTATATATATAGTTATATATTTCTAATTATTATATTATATATTTATATTATTTATATCCTTATAACTATAAATTACTATTTTATAACTACAAATTACTATAACATTTTCTACATAAAAATATGAATACGTTACATAAATAAATTACTTAATTAATTCTACACTCTTTATTTTATTATATATTCATTTAGATATACTTCTATTATCATTTAGATATACTTTTGCACTTAGTATAATTATATTATATATGATATGAATTTTAATTTTAATGGTTATAAGATATCTTTCTAATAATTACTAATAATTAATTAATAAATGTAAATAATATTTAAATTTGATATATCATTTATTTGTTATTATTCTTTATATTCTATATTATCTTTTCTTTCTTGTCTAATAACTTAATTTTTTTAGCTATTTTTAATTTTACTTGAATTTTAATAATAATAATAATAAGTTTTTCGCTTATAAATTTCTAAAAAATTCATTATAATCTATAATCCAATCCGGAAATAGGAATTTTTAGTAAATAAAGAGGTCTGCAGCATATATATACAGGATTAAAAATATGCAAGACTTTATATTTTCTATAAAACGAGCAGTAGTATTTCTCTTTGAAGAGGAACTGAAAATTGATATTTGTAATAACAAAATAAGAAACTCTAGAATTAGAATTAATTCCAAAATAAAAAATTGTTAAAAATTAACATTATAATAATTTATTTTATAATATATCTTTTCTTATATTATAATATATCTATTATAATATATCTTTATTTCTAATTTCTATCTTTAAAATTATTTTAGAATTCTATCTCTAGAATGTATCATATTTTAATATAATAATATAAATAAAATATAAATAGAATATAACATATAGAATATAATATATATATATATATATATATATTAAATATATAGATTAATATATAGAATATAAATATAAGATATAGAATATAAATTTGATATACAGAATATATATTTAATATATAATAATAAATATAACAAATATATAATAATAATTTTATTAATATAGATATAATAATAATTTATACATTAAATAAACTTGATAATAATTTCAATAATAATAAAATTTTAAAATAATAATAGAATTTTAATATAAAAATTTAAATAATATAAATATATATTTTATATATTTTTATAAAAAAATATATATTTAATATATTTAAATAATAAAAAAATGTATAATTTAATATTTGAATAAAATTTAATATTTAAAAATAATTACAAATAAAGCAATTATTAAAAAATAAATTAAAATAAGAAAATAAATAAAAATATAATAGAAAAAAATATGTATCAATAGAGTAAGAATAGAACAACATAAAGGGGATAATAATAGAGAAAAAATTATACAAGTTTATACAAAGTTATATATGTGCATAAGTTACTCAATTGGCAACCTATTATAGTTATCATGAAATTAAATGAAATCTGATTTTTATTTTTTAATTCACTTCAAATTTAATCAAAAAAATTCTGATAAATCTAAATTGATAAGATCATAAAGATATATACATGAATGTTGATATAAATCATATTATATTGTTGAATAACAAGTCCTCAATTATCTTTTTCGATTTATAATTTATAGAAAATTTGTGTGCTTGGAGTTCCTATATATGTGAGATTATCATACAAAACCCTAGTTGCTTATACAGTTATACTTCTTTTTATTCATGTCGCCTATCCTCACAAGTCACGACCTCTTTCCTTCCAATACATCCTTTATTATCGAAGAAACAGCCTCTGTTGCTAGAAGAATAAGCAATATTATTACTGAAAGGAAAAGCATATTGTAACATAAGCTTCCATTGCCATTGCAGAAGAAATTCAAATATAGTTTAATTTTTGCATTGTACAATTTATTATATCATAATTTATTTATGTAGTTGATGAACTTCAAATGCTATTGAAGTTGAAGGTTTGTATATTTTTTGTATGTGTGTTTTTATTGTTGTTATCTTTGAACAATATAATAAATATTTTAATGTGGGTTTGTTGGATTGAATTTATATTTTATTTTATACTAAATTTTATGATGGATTATGTGTATTTAAGTAAAATTTATTTTTTTTAATTTTAATTATAGTTTAAACTGGTAATTTATGCTGGTTTGTGTAATAATTAAGTAATATTAATCAAATTTGAAACGTGACGTAGATATTAATAGTATAATTTTAATCGAAATTGGAATGGGTTTGGATAATTTCATATATAAACGGATTAGGAAATGGGTAGGGTATTTTTCGTACATATCCCACCTGTGGTCATTCCTACCCCGGCTAACCAATCAAGAAAATTAGACAATTTCAATAAAAATTGAACTGGAGTTGAATAGAACGAAATAAAATTCTGTTAGAGCATTTCTAAAGCATTAAATTTCACTTATGCTATCTCTTTTAAAAAGTTGTATAAAAATATATTTACAACAAACTCT
>CATIWF010121029.1:0-19283 GCA_949630135.1 Balakata baccata
TAATTATTGCAGTTAGATGGTAGATAGAGTTAAAAATTAACCTTAAGTAATAATATATACAATTAAATTAATAAAATTATAAAAATGTAATTCTATTTAATATAATTCAATGACATTGTCTTTTTTCTCAAGTCCTTCCAAATTTTTTTTCTTCTCTCTTGTTGTAGAAGATTATTACCGTTTTTGTCACTTGAAGTCAACTATATTTATAAATATTGAGTGAATTATACCGACGGTACTTCTATTAAATAATTTGTAACAATTCAGTACTTAAAGTATTATTTCCAATAAAAAAAATCTCTTAAACTTTAATTTTGTAACATAAAAGTACATACTGTCAAAATTTGTTAAATCATTTAACGGAATGCTGACGTGAACTTTGCAACATCAGCCAAAAATATTCAATGTGTAAATACCACGTATACAAAATGAATCTCACAAAATATACATTAAGCAGGGCTGTAAGCAACAATTATGGCAATTCATTAAAAAGGTCTTGGTAGTGAGAAATGAATATATTATAAGAGGAGAGGTTGAGACAAACAATGGTGAGAGATGGAGATATATTATAAGGAGATGCCGACATAGACAGCCGTGAGAATGATTAGCAATGAGAGAGGGCAAAATCAATAAGTGCGTGCAATGATTTTATACCAACCCGACCAGTGAGATACATATGAGTAAAATAACTCGTTTGACATTGCATTTGAAAAATTATTTTTTGGAAAAAAAATTTGTAATTTTAATTTTTTTTATATATTTGAAAACTACTTTTAGATAGAAATAGATAAATAAATAGTTTTTTCCAAAAGCAAATTTGAAAAAAAAAACAGTTTATAAAAAATTAAAAAAATTAGTCAATTAAATAAAAAAAATTCAAAATGTATTTTTTAAACATTCAATAACAATCCTAAATACCTCCTAAAATTTATCCAACCCAACAAAAACTCGTTTTAAACTCAAATATTGACTAAATTAGGTTATGCCAATTGATTTAGTTGGATATTCATTATTTATTTATAAACAGCCATACCAAGCAAGGATAATGAGCACTACCTCAAAATTCATAGGTTTAACAAGCTTGAAATAATAATCAATGGATTACGAAAAAGTCTAAAACTAATGCTAAAGCTAAGATTAAACAAGCTATTTTCATATATATAATTGTAAATTCCAAAAAATAACTTTAAACTAAATTTGTAAGTAGCTCTAAAATGAGTTGTTTGAACTATTTATCAACTATCAATCTGTTTCTAAACACTTTTACTCAGCTATTAGAAATTTAAAAAATTAAACAGTTGAACCAAACGCTATTTTATGTCCCGTTCGGTTTAACAATTGAATATAATTAATAGCGGATTGATATTTATTGTTCAATAAAAATAATTAAATAGTTATTAGAATAAAAAATTACCAATAGAGTCATCATTTATTTAATTCGAGATATATATTTTTTATAATAAATAAAATATTACTAAATTGATGTAATAATAAACAAATAATTTTCAAAAAGGTATATGAAAAGTTTACCAAATACTTATTGATCAGGGATAAGAAAAAGATATCAGCTGCCCGAACCAAATATATCATAAATACTTTCATATGAAACTGCTTAAACACTCATAATCTAGTTGATTGATGAGTGTATTAGGAGGGGAAAAAAATGAAAAATTTAATAATATATCAATCAATCACATGGTGATTGTATCACTTTCCATGAGACCATCGCGAAAATTACTCTTTTCCATATATAGTCTGAAATAAATAGGTGAGATTATTTCACTTGCTGCTTAAACTTCTTTTCACTCAAATATTTCTATTTGATTTGGTTCAATTTGGTTTCCTTTAAAAAAAAATTTGATTAATTTGGTTCCAAACTGACCAATTTCATATCCATATTATACGAGGTCCGAATTGAAAAATTTTTAATTCAAAAACAGAATAAGTAACCAAAACGCATCGCATTGGCGCTAAAGGAATATATTTTGTTTTTTTGTTCTTTTTTTAATTTTTTCAGATAAATACTTTGAAACTTTTATTTTATGTATTAACTCTCTGAATTTATGTTAGAATGTAATCGTGTTCCTAAATAAAAAATAACCCTACAAATGATACAGTTCCATATAAATTAAATCAAAATTTTCACCAGTAGGGAGAAATATATGCCACATCATTATATCAGATATACTGTATTAATTGTCATAATTCATAATATTTATTTGTATATATTGTATTTTATGTTGTAATTAGATTGGTACATATTTTTTTCTATCAAATGGAAAATTTAAACTCAAAATTTTACAGTCTTGGTCACAGTATGATTCTAATAAAATTTAGCTTTTATTATATACACAACTTCAAATAATGATACTCACTCAATTCTTATATAACTAACCTTTAGAGAATATCTAAAATTTTACTTATCTTTTATTTTTGTACAATCAATGATTTTAATTTTTTTCCTCAATTTTACCCTTATACACATCAATCTAAATATTATAAGAATTTCAAAGTTAAAACGAGAGTATTTTAGTATTAATCACTCATTTTCTCCTGAGTTTAAAATTAATTAACAGTTATTTAATTCTTGTGAAATCTCTTAAAGCTTCCGTTAGAATGGAGTAAGCTTTTTTTTAGTACATTACCAATCGGTCTCTAAAAATCCTTAAGTCCTAATTAATCTGATTCGAGCAAACTGTTAAATTCACTTTAAGGAAAAGAAGCGACAAACCATCTTAACTATCCATGCATTTGTGGAGCATGTGACAATTTTGAAGTAATGATTACAGTTTGTTCTATATAGCACTGACAACTAATGAAGCCAAAGTTTGAATCTCTCTCTCTCTTGTTCGCCCAATGTCCAAGAATAGCAATTAGCAGAGAGAAAAACATTCCTAAAAATAAAAACAAGAATTGGAATAGCTCAAAAAGTAAATAACAGAACATACAAATCCCGAGATTTGCTCTTAAACCTCATATTTCACCGCTCTCTTCTCCTATATGATTCATTACTAATGAAAACTTGCAATTTCAGCTGCAGGGTACCTCCTCCTTAATTGGAATCAGGAGAGAGAGAGCCCATTTTTGGCTCAGCCACAGATTCTTTCCCACTTCTGTTTATACATTAATTCATGCTTCCAATCCATTTGATCATTCTTTGAAGTTCTTGTGGAAGTTCAGATATTGAAATATGACCATAACAAGACATGAATACCTTCTGGTTACGACCCTTCTTTCTTTGCTGGTTTCTTCAGCTGTAGCACATGATCATCAGGAGGAAAAGGGTCAAGCTGTTACTTACGATGGAAGGTCTTTGATCATTAATGGCAAAAGAGAGCTTCTCTTCTCTGGCTCCATTCATTACCCTCGTAGTACTCCTGATGTAATGCTTAATTCTATGATTATAATAATAATGGGTTCTTAATTCTTTTTTTTTTTTTTTTGTAATTGATTAAACTAATGTTGTTGCTTTGAATTTGAGTTCAGATGTGGCCAGAATTGATCTCAAAGGCTAAGCATGGTGGTTTGAATGTGATTCAAACCTATGTTTTTTGGAACGTTCATGAGCCTGAAAAGGGCAAGGTATTATCACTTTTCATATATATATATATATGGGTTGAATCCTTAAACTGTTGCAGTATGAGAAAGAAATTCGATCACCAGGTTACTAGCCTGATGGTACCAAAGTAATTTTCGGTGAATGCTAATGTAGATGCAGGAATATCATATCACCTGATACGTCAGTTGTCAACTCATGAACACATGTCATATCGTTACTTCAAAAACACCTATCAAAATTCTCAAAATTTTAGGGATTTAGAGGGTATTTAGTCATTATGATGTATCATGTGTCCATGAGTTGGCATGGGTCATGTTGGTTGATTTGACATTCGGACTCTAACATCATAACATTTTCACAAAAGTTGCTTTTCCACCATACTCTCAAACAAATTGAAAGATCTCATAGCAAAATGATAAAAAATAAATAATTCCAAATTGAAATGCATACATAACTTCTGGTATCAATGAAACATTTTACATGCTAATTAAGGATTTTTATTTTTCTCCTTTTTTGCAGTACAATTTTGAAGGAAGATTTGACTTGGTGAAATTCATCAAGACCATTGGCGAGCAGGGAATGTATGCAACTCTCAGGCTAGGGCCATTCATCCAGGCTGAATGGAATCATGGGTATAATTCATTTTTTTTAAATAAAAATTAAATCTTTTGCCATTTCTCCATTTGAGTTCTTACTTTATTTTCCAATTTGAATCTGCAGAGGGCTACCATATTGGTTAAGAGAGGTTCCTGATATAATTTTCCGATCCTATAATCAACAATTCATGGTAATAATTTCACCATAAAATCTTTGCAGTAATCCCATTGAATAATATTAGTTCAAGCCAGAACAATAGACCAATACTTCAAACATTTTGCAGAATCATATGGAGAAATTCATCAAGATGATTATCAATAAAATGAAAGAAGAGAAGCTATTTGCCTCACAAGGAGGCCCAATCGTCTTAGCTCAGGTTTGGTTTCTTTCCAATTAATATTTTCTTATCTTTTCCTTGATTATTTCTTTGATTTCTTATACCTTGTAATGCAGATTGAAAATGAGTACAATACTGTCCAGCTTGCATATAGAGATTTGGGGCATAAGTATGTTCAATGGGCAGGAAATATGGCTGTAGGCCTGGGTGTAGGAGTTCCATGGGTCATGTGCAAGCAGAAGGATGCTCCTGATCCAGTGGTAATTATTAATTAAGCAACACTTGTCTAATTATAATCTAATTAAGCATATAATTAAGGAAGAAAAATCTTCATGCTACTTGCTGTATTGTGCAGATCAATACATGCAATGGAAGGCACTGTGGAGATACGTTTACAGGCCCCAACAAACCCGACAAACCGGCTCTCTGGACTGAGAACTGGACTGCTCAGTATGTATAAATGGTCTTGATATGCTTGATAGAGTAGCTATTTTTCCTGGTAATTTCCTTTTTCTAGTGTTAATATGCTTGGTTTCATGCTAATGCTAGCAGCTTCTTCAATGATTGTCATACAACTACAGGTTTAGGGTATTTGGAGATCCTCCCTCTCAAAGATCTGCAGAAGATACTGCATTTTCGGTTGCTCGCTGGTTCTCCAAGAATGGATCTCTAGTCAACTATTATATGGTAAGAAAGTAAATTAAGTAATCATATCTATCTCGCTATGAATTTAGAGCTGACAATATTTCTCGGTTTGCAGTATCATGGCGGGACAAACCTTGAAAGAACTGCTGCTTCCTTCGTAACAACTCGCTATTATGATGAAGCTCCACTTGATGAATATGGTATTATTCATCAAAGAAAATATAGAAAAACAATTAAGGTTTTGATTAAGTAATTGGGTTGCTTTCTTGTTTTTCAGGCTTGGAAAGGCAACCAAAATATGGTCACCTCAAGGACTTGCACAGGGCTCTAAGACTAGCCAAGAAGGCTCTGCTCTGGGGCAATCCTGGAGTTGAAATGTTGGGTCCTAACGTAGAGGTAACATTTAAATCAATCAACTGTTCATATATATAATATATCATTAGTTAGTTGCCTATACTTATTAGGAGTTACTCCGATTTCTTACAGGCTCGAGTTTTCGAGCAACCTTCATCGAAACTGTGTGCTGCTTTCTTGACCAACAACAACAGCAAAGCAGCAGAGACGGTTAACTTCAGGGGTAGAGAATATTACTTGCCAGCACATTCCATTAGTATTCTCCCTGATTGCAAGACAGTGGTTTACAATACTATGACAGTAAATTTCAAACAATTTGTTTATGCTTTCACTATTAATAAGGTTGTACCTAGCAGGTGGTTGTCTAATTCTTGATATATATGTAATTAACAACAGATTGTGTCTCAACATAATGCGAGGACTTTAGTAAGATCACAGAAAGCAAACAAGAACCTTAAATGGGAAATGGCCTCAGAAACCATTCCTAGCCAACTTGCAGTAACATCTAAGGAACCAGCGGAGCTCTATGGCATCACTAAAGATACCACTGACTATGCCTGGTACACTACAGTGTAAGTACAATTGTTTTTTTATTCATCCTTTTTATAATCTGATTGACAAATGCTAAATCTGAAACGATTTGTTATTCTGATTCCAGCATAGTACTGAGTGCTCGGGACTTACCGATGCGAAAGGATATTCTCCCAGTTTTAAGAGTTGCAAGTCTTGGACATGCAATGCTTGCTTTTGTAAATGGTGAACTTGTAGGTAAGCATCTTCAGACTGTTAGAACAAGCACGCATAACAGATATCCAAAACTCAGACAACATTAACATAGATATATATCAATACAAGCTATATTGACAAATTTCAAATTGTGTTCAGCTAATTGTGCTTATTATTTTCAGGATCGGCACATGGGAGCCAAATTGAGAAGAGCTTTGTCCTTCAAACACCTATAAAATTGAAGCCTGGAGTTAACACAATCACATTCCTAGGCACTTTAGTTGGACTCCCTGTAAGGAGTTATCCGAAGAGAAAATACTTTTTTGGGTTTTTGAATATGAATATTAGAACTGAAACTGATCAGGGTGAGTTTCTTCTTTTATCTATGAAGGATAGCGGAGCTTATATGGAGCATAGATATGCTGGGCCTAGAGGAGTAACCATCCTTGGTTTGAATACTGGAACATTGGATTTGTCATCAAATGGATGGGGGCATGAGGTATGGTAATCATAGAGAAAGAATCTAAGCAGTTTGTTTATATTAAAGAAAATTGCCAATTTAATGGGAACTCAAAGTGACATGTTGCTTGCCTTGCACTTGCAGGTTGGCTTGGCTGGAGAAAAGTCTAAATGGTACACTGAGGAAGGAGAGCAAAAGGTATCATGGAAAGAAGTTCCACAAGGAGATGCTCCTCCTCTCACATGGTTCAAGGTATATACAATATATTATAAGAAAATGAATGCATATCTACATCTGATCTGTATAAACCCAGCCAACAATTGTATTGTATGTAAAAGGGTGTCATGAAATTGAATCTCTGTTACAATGCAAGAGAGATTATTTCATAATAACACAAAACATTCACTGCAACAAAAAGACATATGGCAACAATATAAAACATTCACTATCACAATTATTAGAATTCAAAACTGTTGCTGGTCTTTCACACTCTCTAACTCAAGTTGGATAAGGGTCAAAGGAAAGCTTTAAGGTATTAGGCATTCCATTCATAGAGTGATCTTTAATTCTCTCTCTCTATTGCTATATGGTTGATACGGCAACATTTTTACATCCGTTGCTAATGACCTACTATACAAATTTCCATTTATATAGTAGCGATTGATTCAAATTTGGAAAAGAAACTACTAATAATGCTGAAACAAGGCTTGTGATTACATTTTGGCAGGCCCGTTTTGATGCTCCTGAAGGAAAGAATCCTGTTGTTGTGAGCATGAAAGGTATGAAAAAGGGTATGATTTGGATCAACGGGAACAACATTGGCCGGTACTGGATGTCCTATCTCTCCCCACTTGGACAGCCTACTCAATCTACGTGAGTAACTAAACCCTAGTTTAATCATTACAAAAGATTTGTCTCTGAAAATGAACTAAATTAAGTTTCTTTAATCTCAACTTGAAAAACACAGGTACCATATCCCAAGATCTTATCTAAAGCCAAAGAATAACCTCATAGTAGTGCTAGAGGAGGAGCATGTCCACCCTGGTCATATAGAGATTTTAACTGTGGATAGAGATACAATCTGCAGTTTCATATCAGAATATCACCCACCAACTGTGAAATCATGGGCAAGAAAGAACAACAAATTTAGACCTGTAGTGGATGAAGTTCGACCAGCAGCTCACCTCAAATGTCCAGACCACAAGAAGATTATAGCAGTGGAGTTTGCAAGCTTTGGCGATCCTTATGGTTCTTGTGGAGCCTATGCTCTTGGAAATTGCAATTCTCCTAATACCAAGCAGGTTGCTGAACAGGTAATTATTTCTCCATTTAGAATTTGTCCTCAAAAATCCGCTTAAAAACTATGGGATGCCAAACACATTCAGAACTATATTTATATATTAAGCCTTTTTTTTAATCATTATCACCATATTTGCAAATTGATGTTAAATTTTTTTATGGTTGCAAATCGATATCAATTATTTCTAAAAAGTTACAATATAGTATCCATATTCAATCATTTGGAAAAAAGATAATGTGGCAACTAGAAAATATAATCAGCACGTCACTAAAAATTGTATTTTTTGGCTTTCATATAATTTGTTTTTTACTGAAAATTGTACTTGAGTACTATATTGCAACTTTTTAAAAATGATCGATTCAAATTTGTAATAATTAAAAGGTTCGGTATAAATTTACAATATAGTGATAAAAATTGATATCATTTATGTTATTAATCCGTGATAAGAATGTTTAGATGCTTATGGGTTTGTTTGTACATGAATTTGAGCAGTATTGCTTGGGAAAATCTGCTTGTGATATTCCAATTGAGAGAGAAACCTTGGACAAGAACAATGATGCCTGCCCAGATATCAAGAAGACACTTGCCATCCAAGTGAAGTGCAAGTAGAAGAGTTGGAGACAAATTATCAAATCGATAGATGTAAAAGATGTTTTGTGATCATGGGCTTCAAGGACCTAGTAGAATAGAGAATTACTAGTGTTCATGTTATATCTCTAAATACATTCAAACTCATGATTGTATTCACCTTTCACATGCAAGCATCTTATTAAAGTAACAATGGAGTTTTTTCCCCCCAGGTAGATAGTGTCTTCATAGATTTTTTATTTTTCTTTTTCTTTTTATTGTAAATTTAGAAAAATTTTCGCTTTAAATTTTGTTATGATTATGGGGTTGATATCCTTTTTAACAAGTGATTTTTTGGTGTTAACATTTAAGAAATTTTTTAATAAGTTTACTTTAATTATTAATACTGGTTTGATAATGTTGTAAAATTTGGAGTCCGAATAGTAATATTGGTCCGATAATATTGTGAAATCTCAAGTTCGAGCCTAGTTGCAGCCTTTATAACACCTTTTGTAATAAAAGAAAATTCCTTTAAGAAGTTTTAGAACAAGGAGAGAGTAATCTTTCAAACAAATGAAAAATGTTACTTATTTAATCACTTTTTTACCAATTTATATCCAATATGCATTAAAGTATTTATATTTTACAAGTCCATCTATTTCTGATATTAGAGTACTAATATTAATTTTAATGCATGTGTGACTAAGTAATACAAAATAAATTGGATTATATAACATAATTAGGGAACAAATTTGTATGTGATGCTTATATGCTTTAATTTCAGACATTTATTCTTTGCTCATTGATAAGTTCACCTACAAAACGTATTCTTTTAATTAATTTCCTAAAACTTGTACACATGAATTTGCAAAATAAATTCAATTTTATTTTCTTAACAAGGAATAGCTTTGCGTTAATAAATAATAATGGGAAAAGTATTTTCTTTCAAAAATAATAAATGAATAAAAAATATTAAAGAAATCTTTAAATATAGATTTTGATGGGTTCAATCCATTGTAGCAATGTTGGTACATTAATTTGGAAAATTGGGTTTTGCTTTGGCCTAAATAAATTATATTATGCACCTGAGTTTACAGTATTTGGTACTTTTTATAGGCAAAAATTAGATATGTACCTTTTTTTAATTAACAGAGTTATCGCCGTTGTTGTTGTTCTTCTTCTTCTTCTTTTTCTTCTTCTTCTGTAATTTGATTTCTTTTTTTTTTTGTTTGATTTGTTAATCTGGTTATTCTTTATGTCAATTGAAAATAGATGAATATATTTTCAATTGACAATACAATTTTCTGATAGTTTGATTTGTAAAAATTCAGATAATAATCAAATATAGATGAAAAAAATGAAAGAAATTCATGAAAATATATAATAAATCTACAGTTATAAAATAATATATCTATAGTTATAACATAATGTATTTACAATTATAAAATAATGTATCTCCAGTGTTAGATTTTGGTGGATTTGGATCGCTCATGTGAGCTTGATCCAGCCCAAGATCGAAATGGAATAATATAAAATAGGAAGTTATTTTAGAAAATAACTTCTCCCTCATAAATTTACAGAAGAACAGAACATTCTTCTTCTTCTCCTCTTCCTCTTTGATTTCTTCATCTCCCAATTCATCTAAAAAGATCAAGAGGCAATAGTACTGTGGAATTGGTCTAGTTCTGGCAATCAAACTATACTGAAGCATTGAAGATACTCCGGATCACGCTTCAATAAATAAGTTTATGTTATCAATCTCGGTTTTTAACATTGGTATTAGAGCCAAATTGTGTCTTTGTGCTTAATTGAAGATCATAATGAATTTTATATGATTTTTGCATGGAAATTCTTTGAAAATCCAAATTTTCTTCAATTTTTCGAGAAGTTTTTTCTCTGTTTCGTGGTGCGTATTTGGTATGGTTGGAAATCTCTCGTCATAAGCTTTCCAATGAGTTTTTTTCATAATTTTTCAATAAGTGGTTGAATTTATATGATTTTTTGAAGTTTCTGATCACATTTGTTTTCTTATTTTTATAAAAATTGTATTTTTGGCATATTTCACTCTTAGTTAATGTGTTTGATGTTCAAACGATGTTATAGAGCTATCTAATTGTGAATTCTATGGTAAAAAACAATAGAGAATTTCCATGTAATTTCAAAAACATGACTGAACGACCAATGGAAGGCGGCGCATGGCGTACATACACCACCTCAGGCACGTGAAAGATAGTTATGGCAGAATGGAACTGCCAAGCTATGTGGCAGACCAGGATTAGAGTGATGTGGAGGTATTGGCAGAGATGGCACCAACATGGCAACCGACATCTACGAGAGTGACGTAGCGAGCATGGATGACATAGAACTATATGGTCCGGACATGTGGCAAAAGCACGACACATGGCACGTCCACCTGTCATACATGGCAAGATGTGGTTGGTCCATGTGTGGATGACGTGCGGTGATGAGGCGATGACATGGCCATTAACGAAGGTCAACTAGCATGTGGTGGCACATGTTGTGTGTGGGTTGCATCTAGACGGCACGTAGGGGCGCGTGTGGTCTCTGTTTCTGTCCAATTTTTTTTCAAATGCTTTAAATTTCATTTCCTATTTAATAGGCATTTTTTCAGAATTTTTAGAGCACTTTTGAATTTAGTTTTGAATTAAAAAGTGTGAAAAATGTAAAATTTTTACATGAAAATTAATTATATATATTTACATGTGATATTGTGGGAAATATTATGTTATTAGATTAATGAGTCTCACCTTATACAGTGATTGGAGCATGTAAATAATGATAATTGGTCTATGTCAATAAGAATTGATTGGAATGTATAATAGTACTTTTATTTTTACTGCTTGTATTAGGTTATTATTGATTAATTTAAAACATTGTGATATGAAATATTTTTTATAGTAAGAATTGTGCTAAATCTGTTTGTGATCATTGTTCTAAATAGTTGAAAAGTCTACTACAACAAGCGTAGTTGCAGACTTGAATCAGGGAAATAAACTGAAAGATAATAATTATGATATTTGGTATCGCAAGATTCACTATCTCTTGGAAGAGCAAGAAATGCTGAAAACTATCACACAACCAATGGCTGAACCTGAGCACATAAATAATGCTCAATATAGGTGAGATATGGAGACATATTAGGCCTATAAATGCAAGGATAGAGTTGCTCGCATAATGATGCTGAGCAGTATGAGAAATGACTTGATGCTACGCTTTGAGAAGCATTGTTCAGCCCAAGCAGTTTGGGATGTTGTTAAGATTCAATTCGGTAGAACCTTAACCACTAGGTTGCATCAGTTAATTTTGAAATTTGATGTCAATAAGAAAATTCCTAATCACACTGAGACAGCACATAATTGTTATGTCCAACATGATAAGTGAATTGAAGATTACTGGCCATAAGTTGACTAATAAGCAATAGGTCTAAGCTGTTATACGATCTCTTCCAAAAGCCTAGAAAAAATACATGTCAACCTTACCCATAATGACAATATTAAAACATTTGATGATGTTGCCCGATATATTGAACTTAAGGAGGATTGTCTTCTCGCTGATAATCCTGATGAAGAGGCTTATATGACTGAGTCCTAAGATACTTCGAACTCTAGTCAAAAGAAGGGTAAGGGCAATAGGCAAGGCAAGGGAGACAATGAATGAATTTTAGAGTAAACAAACGCAAGTGTGGTAGACGCAAAGGCAAGAAAGGCAAAATTATGAATTGTTTCAATTGTGAAAAGTCTGGTCACTTTGCTCGTGATTGCATTGTGTCAAAGATATTGTATGACCAAATATATCCTTCTAACTTATATGTTAACAGTTGTTTGATACTAGCTGAAACTGTTCTTTATTGGACAGATATAGAATTTTGTCGAATTCCATAGGGAATACAAGCTGGTGTTACGGGGAGGCCGCAATCTTAATCTCCATTACGAGTTTTATGCTCTTGAAATTCGACGAAATTTACATGTTTGTTATTGTTTTTGCTAGAACTTGTTTTTATAATTGTACTTGATATGGTTGTGTATAATTACTTTTGGACAATATTAATTATGACACTGGATATTTATTAATTGGTTTTATAGTATTGGACACTATTCTATGGATATGCATCAATTTGTATTCATTGTTGGCAGTTTCCAGTAATATTTTATTAAATGATGATGTTAAGTGGCATGCTAGATTAGGACACATTGGGCAAGATCGCTTAGAAAGATTAGTAAAGACTGATCTTTTAGGTTCTATTTGAGAACATAGATTTGTTTATTTATGAGCATTGTCTAGCTGAAATAATAACAATATTACCATTTAGCAAAATAAAGAGAGTCACATTTTCTCTATAGCTTATTCATTATGACATTTATGGACCAATAAATGTGAGAGCAAGATATGACACTCACTATTTCATCATATTTATAAATGATTTCACCATATACGATCATGTTTATTTAATTCTCTCACAAGTCTGAAGCATTGAACTGGCTCATACGCTATAGTAGATTGGTTGAAAATCAATTAAATGCAAATGTTAAAGCATTAAAGACTGATCGAAGATGTGAATATCTATTCGACTAGTTTAAAAATTATTATGATGATAAGGGTATAGCTAGATAGCTAACTATTCCTTTCACTCCGCAACAAAATAGCGCAGCAGAAAATAGGAATAGAACCTTATTAGACATGGTTAGGTCAATGATGGCACAAGCTAATTTGTATATTTCCTTTAAAGGAAATACGATACTGACTGTGGCCTACATACTTAATCGTGTGTTATTAATATATGTTCCCTCCACCCCATATGAGTTATGTAAATGTGAGAAGTCTGACTTAAGTAATATGTGCCTACGGGATTGAGTGGATTATATTCATAACAACTTCTCATTAAATATGAAAAACTTAGTATGAGGGGGAAAATGTATATTTATAAAGATACTCAGAATTCTCCAAAGGATAAGTATTTTTTGGAAAAATACAAATGGAAGGATAACAAAAATTGAGTCACGAGATGTCATTTTCTTGGAAGAGGACTTTCCTGAAAAAGGTGAGATAAATAGGGATTTCCGACTGTATAAAATGCAAGATCTCGAGTCCAATGGGAGTACAAGAATGGTTGCATTAGCTCTGAAAGAATAAGATAATATGAAATATTATGCTTCTCCTAAACCTAGTGGGAGTAATATGTTGCATAATTGTGTTTCTATGGAGCAATATCATGAGCAATCTCAATCTCGATGTAGCAATAGTGAAAGTATTCTCCGCATCGATTTGAGATTAAGGAGGAAACTTTTATGATTGCTTTAAATGAATAAGAGCCCAAAATAGTATAAGAAGCTCCTTTTGATCCTAAAGCTAAGGAATGGATTAAAGTCATGGAAAAGGAAATTGATATGATGAAATCTGACCAAGTTTGAGATTTGGTTGATTTACCGCCAGGTTGTAAGACCATTGAAACAAGTTATTTCTTAAAATTAAACGTAAGGCGGATAGGACAATTGAAAGACATAAAGCTCGATCAGTAGTCAAGGGCTATACAACAAAAGGGAATTGACTATAAAGATACATTCTCAACTATTGTAAGGTTTATGTCAGTTCGTTTCATTCTGGTTATTATGGCACGAATGGACTTAGAATTATACCATATGGATCAACCTTTAAGCTTTGAGCTTAAAGGACAAAAGTGCAAAGTTTGCAGCCTCAAAATATCCATTTATGGTCTTAAATAAGCGTCAAGATAATAGTACCTCAAATTTCATCAAGCCATGTTAAAGGATGGTTCATGATAATTGCGCACATATTAAACATTAAAACAATGTTTTCATAATTTTATCCTTGTATGTTGATGACATATTGATAGCTAAAAATGATAAGAAGTTAATAGATGTTACCAAGGAATGATTATCATCAAACTTCGAATTGAAAGACATGGGTGAGACTAGCTATGTGCTTGGTGTTAAGATCTTTAGGGATTGCTCAAAAAGACTTCCGGGTTTATCTCAGAAGACTTATATTAAGAAAATATTGGAGTGTTACCATGTACATGATTGCAAATAGGTAAATACCCCAAAGGAATCTGAGCCTTAAGTCTTGATACGTGTCTTAAGACATCTAATGAAAACGAACTAATGTCCAAAGTACAATTTTTTTAACGCAGTTAGTAGTTTCATGTATGTAGTGTGTGGACACATTTAGACATTTACTATGCCTTTGGGCTAGTGAGAAAATTTCAATCTAATCAAAGTCTGAAACACTAGATGGTAGTCAAAAAGATATTGAAATATTTGAAAGGAATTTCAGACCATGTTCTATGGTACCGAATGAAGGATTTTCTCTAAGTTGGTAATATATATGCTGATTGGGAAAGCAATCTTAATCAACACAAATTGATTTCCGAATATGCATTCTTGCTAAACAAAGTAATTTCATAGAATAGCATGAAGCAATCTCGTATAGCTTTATCAAGGGTGGAAGCTAAATATGTAGCATGTTCCTTAGTTATAAAAGAGACAGTTTGGTCGAAAAGGTTTTTATAGCACATAAAATTGTTTAAGTTAGTATTGGAACTTGTGATAATTTATTATGACAGTATGGTTGCATTAGCCTATGATTAAGAATCCGAAATATCGTTGAAAGACCAAACATATTCAGATTGGATATCGCTGTGTTAGATAGATGATCACACAAAAGGAAGTGGTCTTGAAATATATTCCTACGAGAAAAATGGTAAAAGATCATTTTACCAAACCGATAGCTATATGTGCATTTGTTAGACAAGTGAGATCCTCGAGCTTATATAGGATGTAATCAATTTGTAAACGTTGCTATACTACTTACTTTATTCTTAATGAAATTGAAGGCATATTTACTTAATTCGTTTGTTCGTGAATATTTTAGTTATATGAACACGTAGTATATGCCAGTTAGCACAATTCAATAAAGTATGTCAATAAACTAAGATTGACTCTCTCATATGAGTAGTTGCCTCTAGTGCTATAAAGCGAGAAGAGATGAGACCAAGTTTGGGTGACTAAGACGTAGTGGGAGTGGTTTTGGTCATGTAACTGAATAAAAGAACGCCTTGATAAGGATCAAGATGAGATTCTTCATATATAAGAATCGACGTGAATGACTTTCCTACCATGCATGTGTCTATTAAGAGGAAACTGAGTATGAAACTTGTTGTTTGACATTGTTTAATGTGCAATTATTTATTTTATAAATAAAGAGCAAGACATACACTCTTTTATTTTCAAAAGGAAAAGAGTTGTTCCACCATACCATGCACTTCAAGTTGCATGTGTTAGATGACCTATTAGGAAGCGAAAGAATGGATCTATGTTTCTTCACTATGTGAGTCCTAGAAGTCTTGAATATTGATTTCATTTTTTATTATCCTTTATGACTTTTTACTATATCATAACGTGCTGGATTAATGTTAGCTATCTTATGATGTATTCTATAGTTATTGGATGATTCGACTTAATGAAACACTCACAGAAAAGTGAGTTAATTCAGATTTGATTGGTGTGAAGGCGAAAGAAAGTATTTTTGCTTATATACTCCCTACTTGTATTCACCAATCAGGGTTATTTCGCTTGAAAGAGCTTGAAATAACTTAGAATACTAAGTAATTGTAAGAGTGATCTGAGTGTAGATTCTTAAGGGATTGAATCACACTCGATTATGTATATTAAGAATAATACTTGGGGTAAACAAGCACACTATCAAGAATAATTACATCATTGGGTTGATGTCTCCTATATAGCCTATGGTTAGGTTTGTATTAGAGATCTCATCATTTGTGTACTTCAGGTTGCATGGTCTGTTTGTCTGTATGATTGATTTTCTATCCAAGTTTAAGTTGTTGGGATGATGTTTTTGGATAAGCTGCACTATAGGCAAGTGGGAGATGTTGGGTTTTAGTGGATTTGGGCCATCCATATAGGCTTGACCCACCCCAAGACCCAAATGGAATAATATAAAAGAGTAAGTTATTCTTCCTTGGAAATTTACAAAAGAACAAAATGTTCCTCTTTTTCTCTTCTTCCTCTTTGATTTCTTCATCTCCCAATTCATCCAAGAATATCAAGATGTGTTCGTACTGTAGAATTGGTCTGGTTCTGGTAATCAGACTACACCGAAGCATTTAAAACACTCTGGATCACGCTTTAACAAGTTTCCGTTACCAATTTCAGTTTTTGATTGTTAAGCAAATAATTAAATATAGATGAAAGAAATCCATGAAAACAAATAATGAATCTGAATCTAATAAACAAATAATCAATGGTGAATTTCATTAAGGTTACCTCAACTATGTAAATTATAACATTTCAGTACTTTATAATATAAAATTACCTTAACTTTTATTTTATAACTAAAATAATCTTTGAAATAGTGAATTGTTACAATTTACATAGTTGGAATACCGTCAGTGAAATTCATCCAAATAATCAAATACACAAGAAAAAATAAAACAAATTCATGAAACAAATAATGAATATAAAGTTATAAAATAATATATTTATAGTTATTAAATAATGAATCTGAACCTGATATGCAAATAATTAAATATACAAGAAAAGATAAAACTGATTCATGAAAACAAATAATGAATCTACAGTTATTAAATAATGTATTCATAGTTATAAAATAATGAATCTACAGTTATTAAAATTATTTATCTACATTTATTAAATAATAAATGTATAAGAATGAACATTAACGATGTTTAACAGAAAAAGAAAAGTTATCAATTTTTAATTTCTGCACATGCGAATGAACTTTTGAAGTACATAACAATTGCATTCAGGTGCATAATATAACGACTCTTCGGCTTCGCATATAGAAAAAATGATTCATCATTTCCTAGGTTCACTTTCAATCGTATCTCATCTTTTGAGGGTAACTTTATTAGAATTTTAAAGATATTGTATGTGGAATTAAACTTTATTAGTTATTGATCTTTTCATATTTACTATTTTATAATTATGCAAGAAGGAAATATTCTAACAGGCATATCAATTGCAAAATCTGAAGGGAATTTTGTACAACCATAACATTTACTATTTTATAATTAACCGAGTTTATTTTAATAAGTCATATATATATATATATATATATATGAACTTTTGTAGTTTTATTATTTGCTATTTATCATAAATGCATTTGTGGTCTTTATTTTAAGACAAGATCTAAGATATTAAATCTTAGCTAGATTTCATATAAAGTTTGTTTTCCTATATACCAAATCTTAATTATGATGGGATGCCCGAAAGGAGGGAGTGGTCTAGCTGGAGGTGGTGTTCTATTTAGAAACTTTACCAGACGGTGGCTTCAGAAAATGTGATTGTTAAAAGCGATTAAGGAAAGATTTAAGTCTTAGCTAAAAGCAGAGATTTCAAAAAAAAAAAATAGTTTGACCGAAATATGCATTTATATTTTGCATTACATACAAACATATTTTGCATGTTCACCTTAATTATATATATAACTTTTGTAAATTATATTTTATAACCCTTGTGAATTATATCCATTTGCCAAAATCATATCACGATTTTTAGAACAAAATGAAAAAAATGAAAAATTAAAACAAACTTTTAAAACCGAATTCATTAAATATACAGATCAAGCAAAAAGATCAAAAGTTTTAATTATTTTTTATGAAACTCTTTTGTTAGTTCAAAATGTCTCTTTTTTTTCAAATTTATAGGCTACTAACATTTATGTAGCCAAAACATACACTTTACATAGTATTTGAATAAAATGTATAGAGTTAATTTCACTGAAAGTCATTATACTTTCAATAACTCGTACAAAAATGACTTTTTTAATTTTTTTCCCATAAAAATCACTAAACTCATTTTTTTTCTATAAAAATCACTTTCAACAATTCTCTCACCGGATTGCTGACGTGGATAACAATGTGGCTTTAAATTTCATAATGTAACATCTACGTGGATAATGATATGATATTACATATCAGTATTTTTGGTGTTACGTCATCAACAATCCAGTGAGGTAATTGTCATAAGTGAATTTTATGGAAAAAAAAATTAAAAAAATTATTTTTGCACAAATTATCAAAAATATAATGACCATTATTGAAATTAACACAAAATGTATATAACTGGTATATACACTTTGAACAAATAAAAAAGAATAAGAAAGGAGGAAGAAAACAATTTTTCTTTAGAAAGAAATAAAAATTACAACTCATTGTTATGATCAATTGTACCCAAAATATAATAGAAGGAACAAAATCAATTTTTGTTCTTTTATTTTAGAATCAAGAAACTTTCTTTCTTGAACTTGAAAGATAAGAGAAGAAGAAAAAATCCTTAAGAAAATCCAACCAAAGATAGAGGAAGTAAAAACCTATTTTCTTTTTTTTCCTTTTGGTTTAAATATGCATGCAAAAATTGCACAACTTTTTGTCACCTTGTGTAGTATGCATGCATTAGTGGAGGAGATGACAGCTCATTTCTTCATACACAAAAAAAAATATTTCTCTCTCTTTCATGCATGAGCTACTTAGATGACAACTCATTCTTTTTCTTGTCATGTATTGGTTAAATATTCCACCTAGATACTGTTAGAGATGTGCCCAAAAGGCAATCGCCTTAAGCACTTAGTGTACACATTCATAAAGGCATTCTTTCATTATATTAGTATTCATTTGCATATGAATTGATATAGATCTTAAACTGATTAATGAAAGTCCATG
>CATIWF010121046.1:0-25518 GCA_949630135.1 Balakata baccata
TCTCTGATAAATGATGCAACATTTGATTGCGTACCTTTGTAATTGCTTTCTCTATGCTTTTATGTATGTTAGAAACAATGCATAATCCCTCTCTCATTCCAAATGCTTTTCATATATGAATAAAAAACCACTTCCAAGATGCATCATTTTCTGAATCAACTATGGCAAAGGCTAATGGAAATATTTCCCATCTCTATCTTGTGTACTTGCCGATAGTATAGTCCCCTTGTAGGCTGCCTTCAAGAATGTTCCGTCAGCAACCATTACTGGTTTGCAATATCGCCATCCCCTGATTGGCCCATTCAATGCCATAAATAGATACATGAAACAATCATCTTCATCTATTTCAATATTAACCACAGAACCAGGATTTGTTTTTGTAATCATGTACAAGTAGTTGGATATTGGATAAAAATCTTCAGCTTTTCCTCTTACAATATCTATTACATCCTTTTGTGACCTCCAGACTTTTTGGTAGGATATATTTATTCCATATTCATGTTGCATATCTCTAACTATATCAGCTGGTGTGTAAATTGTCTTCACATTGACATACTTTGATTTAACGCATTCCACAATCACTTTTGATATTGTTTGTCTCTGTTCATTAACTCTTACATCCAATGAGCAAGTGTGATCACTGTCCAATTTCTTGATTTTGAACATGTTCGTTTTCTCTACTTTGAAGGCTCTTAACGTCCACATGCATGATTCATCTAAGCACCTAATGAAATATTGCCTCCTTGAAGATCTTTTTACTTTATATTGAAAGTGATGAGATAAGGCATAAAAGCTCAAAGCATACTGTATAATGCTCCTATTCTTGTAGATATGCCCTTCTTGTATATCTTTCACAAATTTGTTTTCAATCACCCCTATTGTATCATTTTTTTGCTAATTTTGTATAGTTTGCACAACTGTCATGTCATTCATCATGAATTTTCCAACATATTCTCCATAAGTTACGAAATTGTTAATTACACATTCATTTTTGATATTTTCCACCATGTCGACAAATTCAAATGTATCAGCTATTTCTCTTGTTGCTAATGCAGAGCAAATATTTGGATTTGAAATTTCATCAATATTATTGTTCTCATTAAATATGCAAAGGGTATATTTTGTCAAATCCCCTTCCCTTTTCTTCAATTCTAAACAAAAAAGCATGCTACTGTCATTTTGTATAGCCATTGGTGGATGGTCATCTTTTACCTGAAATTTAATTTATATATATGATGCACCACCTTTTAATTCAAGCTCTATTCAAATTAAATCCAACAGTTATGAGTAGCTACAATTTTTCGGTACAACCAAACCATTTACCTCGAAATTGATATAAGATACATTTCTTTCCTAAGATCTACCATGTTGAATGAATATCAATATGTTATCCATACCTGCATAGCCAAAAATATACAAATAATTGCATATTTCACATTTATTATATGAATTTGCACATTTTCATAACACTGCAACTGTTAACATATAACCCACGTATAATTTGCATATACCATACATATAAGGTTTCTAGGGAAAAAAACAATATATATGTAAATATCAGTTTGTTTGTGATCAAACATGACTGCAAAACATTTTTTCATGTATATTTGCTATACTTTATCTATAATTCTATTGAATATATGTTTATCATTCAAGTTTTTAGTAATGTACAATGTATTTTTATAGTTTATGTATCAAATATCATGATTTATCAAAATCAAAGATAGGTTTTCACGGTTTATCATATATTTCTGTAAAAAAAACTCTCAGTTTTCAATTTCATTTCTTAAAATTGTAAATCAATCAACAATTAGCCAAGTTATGCGATGGAAATACATACCAATAGATTTAGAATCAGATTTATAATGGAATTTGACACTTCTATCCATTGTTTTGGATTTTCTGCAAAAACGGAATGGTGTAATACTGTTTGCAATTGTATAATGTCATATTCTGATTTTGTGCGGCTGCTAAATGTAACGGTAGAATAGGTTTTGGTTGTTAATGAAGATAACATATTGAAAATATTTGAAAAAGGAAACCGTTAATTTAGGAGTTTGATTCCTATTCTACAAGGAAACTGTTTATATCAGATACTAGGTAATCCATTTTTCCGGAATCTCTAATTATGCCATTTTTGGGTTTTTCAAATCTTTAAATGACAAATAGGTAATTATGTTGTAACTGGTATAATTTTCATATTTTGCAGATCAACTTATGTCTTTTTCCCATTTTTTATACACACTATTATTAATGATTTTAAAGCCTTAAAAAACATAAAGTAAAACTCTAAAATAGATAATTCTATTTGCTAATTTGTAAATGGTCCTTTTTTTTTTTTGTTAAATTTATTATATTGACGTTAAAAATGATCTTACTTTATTTATATTTTTTTAATTGAAAAATTTTAATATCAATTTGATTAAAAAAAATTAGTAATAATTTATATGCCAAAATTTTTAGACTCTTGATTCATTTTACCCCTATCTCCATTTTTCTTTATTTACAATCATTTTTATTTCCCAACACTATAATTACTCCTAAATATTGTACAGTACAAAAGTCACTTTCTTATTGTTATCCGAGTAATTGGCGAGGAATTGGTACAGATTGTAAAACACAGTACGTGAATAAACTCCCATTTGTACACGTGTCAGTCAGTTAAGTTAGGCAGACAGCTGGCATGTCCCTTGGATACTTCAACAAGAAACCCCATTTACACTCACCGTACACAAATACGCATCCTATCTCGTTATTTTGACTTAAAATATCACGATAAATTGGCAAAGAACGCCGTTTTCTGTTACCGGCAAATGCAAGCAACTCCTCGAACAAAGCCTGCCGGTATTTTGTGGGACATCCACAGTACAAGGGCGCATATCGGTGAAATTACTGCGGGTTTACCGGAAGCTGCCGGTCCAAATAATAGTGTGAAAACGGATAATGCTGGTCAGTTATGTCCCTTTTACGGCCTTTTAGCTCCTTGACGGGGATATTAGAGACGGTTTCCGGTTTTTCTTGTACGGTAAGCACACCTTGACTTGCTTTTTTACCATCACCTTCGGTACAAGAAACTCCATTTTAAAAAATGGATTATAGTAACTTAAGCGTGGAAAAGTTAAAATTAGTATAATATTAACATTGACTAATAAATGGGGGGCTTCATAGATTGAGCCAAATGAACAAACTTATGAAAACTTATATGAGATTTTAATTTCCATAGGCATAAATAAAATTTTAAAAAAAATAATGGTGTATTTTTTACCGTTTTGGTAAATGTGGTTTAGAATAAATAATAAAAAAGTTGAATGATTAAATTCATTGAAATACTTATGATTTATGTCATTTTTGTTTCATTTAGCCTAAAGCTTGAATAAACGGAAAAAGATAACAATCAGATTTAAAAAAAAAAAATTATAATTAGGGACAAATCTAGAATTTTTTTGGGGGCAAATTTAATTAATTATATATATATATATATATAAGTTACTATGTAATGGTTATATTAGTAAATAATATAAAACTTTAAAATATTTTTAAAAAATTAATTGGAATTAGTTCAATTGATGTACTTATCGTAAAATAGTTATGATAAATATGAGAAATCATAAGTTAAATGCCCAACACTTCTACAAAATGTACTAAAAAGTATCTTATAATTATTATAGTCAAAAGATTACTTCAACAAAATATCATATATAATATTAAAATAAATATTGAACTAAATATGAAAAAATAAACTAAATTAAAAGTTAAATGTCAATCCTCAAGTAATCAAATTAATATTTCCATTTCACATACTAATAAATAATTATACAATAAATATATGAAATCATCCAAACATTAAATAATATGTAATTTCAATTTATGACATTTAGATGTCAATAATACTATAAAATCTAATTAACTTTAATAACCGAGACCATTGAAAAATATGATAAAAATAAAATAAATTAAAATATTTGAAAACCAACCTTAGAAGTGAGAAAATATAATCACTTGTGATATTCCATCACCAAAAGAAGAATGAACAAAAAAAAAAACAAAAGTTATAAGTTTTATAGAGTGAGGAATAATAAAATATTAAGAAAAAAAAAAGAAAGTAAAAAAAATAATAAAAAAATAAATTAAAACATTAAATAAAAAATAAAAAAAATCCAAAAGCAATATATTTCTTAGTATTTTTAATAATTTACTACATAGAATATATAAATATATAAAATTAAGTTTAACTTTTCTAAATTTGGGTAAAATACAAATTTTTAATAAAATTTTTTGGGGACTAAAGTGAATAATAGAAAATGTTTTAGGGGGGCATGGGGGCAATTGCTCCCATTGCCCCACTATGTATCCATCCCCGATTATAATAAATTTGAGACCCATTAAATGACATAAATTTGAAAAATTTCAGTATATACAGGTCTCCATCCTTTCTAATTATCATTTATCAAATTGCATAAATGCACATTAATTTTGGAAAAATTTGTTTCTAGCTATCAAAATTAAAATCTCAAAGAGCTTTCAATTATTTGTTCAAAACAAATTAACTAGTAAAGTCATCTCCATTTTTCTTAAAAAAAATGAGGCACTTCAATTCTTCTAAACATTATGTGAATACTTAAAATTGCTATTATTACTATTTTGAACTACCTAGTAATTTAGGGTTTATGGTTTATTACAGAGAGTAAAACTTTTCCAAATTTAAAAAATGCACTGTATCTATTATTTAAATTCGAAACTTCTAATTTAATATCTCATCTCATCTCTTTGATGTACTATTTTAGTATTTTTAAATATCTACTCCAACACATTTACAATGAATATCAATAATTGAGATTGTATAGGCAAGAAAGCATAAAGATTTGAAGGTGGGAGTTAAGAATCCTGAATAGAATTCTCAAATCAAAACAAATTAAACAAATTATCAAAGAGAGCAAAAGAAATGAAATTTGTCAAAAGGGCGGTTAGCAAAGAGTTGATAGTGTGAGGCAGCCTACTTTCCCAAGTAACCTGTAATTTGGTTTTATATGAAAGGGCTAAAGAGAGTCCAATAAAGCACAAAATTGGAAAACAATAGCATACGAAAGGTAACCCATAATTACAAATATACCCTTCAAATATTCTTTTTTATTTTTGGAAAAATGAAAACATCTTTTTGATTATTTCCCCAGCCACCGTTATATCTCCACCCCCTCTATATATACCCACTTTCTACCCTTTTTCTCCACACAACTAAAACTATCTGCGTCTATAACATCTGTCCTCTCTCTCTAGCTTCCCCTCTATCTTAATTTGCTCATGCTACAATGCCTGAGGCACCAAAAGCCACGTTGATGCCTACAGATTATAATCTTGCTGAGAAGAATAAGAAAACCCTTCAGTTTATTGAAGATGTTACTTCAAACGCTGATGAGGTCCAAAAGAAGATCCTTGAAGAAATTCTCTCTTGCAATGCTCATGTTGAGTATTTGCAAAAGAATGGCCTTAATGGTTACACTGACCGTGAGACTTTCAAGAAACTCATGCCTGTGATTACCTATGAGGATATTCAGCCTCATATCAATCGTATTGCTAACGGTGATACCTCTCCCATCCTCTGCTCTAAGCCCATTTCTGAGTTCTTGACAAGGTTTGTTGTCCTACTACTTGTCTACCATTCTTTCGCCTAAAAGTTTAGGCTTAATAGATTGCCATAGAGTTTAGACTTTTTTCACAAAAAAAGTGTTTTTCATGCTTTTTTAATGTTTTGGGTTAATCGGTTGTCTTAAAAATTTTAGATTTTTAATAGTTTATTATATATATATATATTGAATGTTCTGGCTGAATGGGTTGTGTGTTTTTGCAGCTCTGGGACCTCAGGTGGGGAAAGAAAGTTGATGCCAACAATTGAAGAAGAGCTACGAAGAAGGTCACTGCTTTATAGCTTATTGATGCCTGTGATGAACCAGTATGTTCCTGGCCTAGAAAAAGGCAAAGGAATGTACTTTTTGTTCATAAAATCCGAGGCTAAAACACCTAGTGGCCTTGTAGCTAGACCAGTTCTCACTAGTTACTATAAGAGCACCCATTTCAAGAATAGGCCTTTTGACCCTTACACTAACTACACTAGCCCAAATGAAACCATTCTCTGCCCTGATTCTTACCAATCCATGTATTCCCAAATGCTCTGTGGCCTTTGCCAACGCAATGAAGTCCTTCGAGTCGGTGCTGTTTTTGCCTCCGGCTTCATTCGGGCAATCCGTTTCTTGGAAAAACATTGGCAACTCATTTGTAATGACATTAGAACTGGCACACTTAACCCTCAAATTACTGATGCATCAGTTCGTGAAGCAGTCATGAAAATCCTTAAACCAGATCCAAAACTTGCTGATTTTATTCAAGCTGAGTGCAGTAAAGATTCTTGGCAAGGAATTATAACTAGGCTATGGCCTAACACCAAGTATGTGGATGTTATTGTGACTGGCACTATGTCACAATATATTCCAACTCTTGATTACTATAGCAATGATCTGCCTTTAGTATGTACTATGTATGCCTCCTCTGAGTGCTACTTCGGTGTCAATCTTAACCCTCTTTGCAAACCAAGTGAAGTCTCTTATACCCTCATTCCTACCATGGCCTATTTCGAGTTCTTACCTGTTCATAGAAACAAGGGAATTACCAATTCAATTTCCATGCCTAAATCACTCAATGAGAAAGAGCAACAAGAATTGGTTGATCTTGTTGATGTCAAGCTTGGTCAAGAATATGAACTTGTTGTCACCACTTATGCTGGTAACTAATCATTTTCGTCCTCAAAGTTTCAAATTTGTTGCCGCTATTTAATGTTCTTTTTTGTCACTTACATAGAAATTTGGTTTTTTGTTTATAGGACTTTATCGCTATAGAGTTGGTGATGTGCTAAGAGTGGCTGGATTCAAGAACAAAGCACCACAATTCAACTTCGTGTGCAGAAAAAATGTGGTCTTGAGCATTGATTCAGATAAAACTGATGAGGTTGAGCTCCAAAATGCAGTGAAGAATGCTGTGAACCATTTGGTACCATTTGATGCAGCTTTAACAGAGTACACTAGCTATGCAGATACCACTACTATTCCTGGCCACTATGCTCTGTTTTGGGAACTTAGCCTAAATGGGTCAACCCCAATTCCTCCCTCAATCTTTGAGGACTGCTGCCTGACCATTGAAGAATCACTCAACAGTGTATATCGCCAAGGGCGTGTGTCTGATAAGTCAATTGGGCCACTTGAGATCAAGATTGTCGAACCAGGTACTTTTGATAAGCTAATGGACTATGCCATTAGCTTAGGGGCTTCAATAAACCAGTACAAGACACCAAGATGTGTGAAATTTGCACCAATTGTTGAGCTTTTGAACTCAAGGGTTGTGTCAAGTTATTTTAGTCCCAAGTGTCCTAAATGGGTTCCTGGTCATAAGCAATGGAACTAACAAGAATTGAGAAAGATCGAGTTCATCAAGAATCACATAGAACTGTTTTTGTGGTCATCATTTCAGGGAAAAGTTAAAACGATCCAGTTTTAGGTTAACCCATGTTTCAATGTCTTTTTTTTTTTTTTTTAAATTTTTTCCCCTTGAATTTTCTACTTTCTTGAATTTATTTAGTCTTTCTTTAATATGCTTAGATACTTGAATTAGCAATGTACAAAAACAGCTCCTGTTTCAAGGAAAGCTTCTTATTCTTATTATTATTATTATTATTTTCTAATTTTATTTCTTATTGATTATTTTAATTTCTTATAGTCCAAAGATAATCAAAGTTTATAGGAAATTGATTCTTAATTCCAGCCAGGAAACCTGCCCACTTAAGTCTCATGGGGCTGTGAAGTAGAACGGCAACAAGAAAGCCAACCACTTTGGACATGCTTATATATATACTCTTCCCTTAATTGTCCCATTTTACCATTTTTTTTATCCATTTAGCTTCATTTATTTGATTTTTTATCCATCTTACCTCTTCTTAATTTTGCAAAATGCTGCATTTAGTCCTTTATGATCAATTATAAATATACTATTCATTCTATGGGCTCGCACAATGCTTATTATCTATGCATTTGCTATATCAGTAAATAGAGGACTAAATGAAACATTTTACAAAATTAGTATGTCTAAAAAATTGAATAAAGAGAGCTAAATAGATGAAAAAAGTTTTTAGAGCCAAAATGATGAAAAAAGTTTTTAAAAAGCAAAACGACAAAACAAAATAATTACGAAATCCCTATTTTATATAAAAGCAAACTAACATTTGCCGTGGAGATTTAGTCCAATTTGGACTGTTTCATAAAGAACTTTTTCCAGTAACTTTGCAAAAAGAGGCAAACTTCTTCTTGGATGACTAGTGAGTAATTACCCATTTTTCCAAAATGCAAAAGCGCTCATGATGTCAATTCTCATTTTGTGAACCAAACCTACTTAATTAGTGAAGGAACTTAACAATGTACTTTATATCGGTAAAGGTTTTAAATAACGGTAGTAATGTATTGGTGTGTAATGGTTTCGGTCAGCATCGGAGTGTATTGTATGTCGATATTGTAAATTTTAAAAAATAACCAGTAAAATTATTTAAATTAATAAAAAATGGACAACAAAATTTAATAAATAATATATTAAGTTAATAAATATTTAAATAAATATTATTTTAATTAAAAAAATATAAATTACTTAATAATTTCCTAATATAAGCATAATCAATACTACTAAGTAAACAATTTCATTATAAAATAATATTTTGATTGTTTTAAGCAAATAGATATTTTTATTGAACATGAAGAAAAAAACCACATTTATTAAAAAGAAAAAGATGATTAAAAAAATACCTCCATAGAACTCAACAGTGCAAAATAAAATTAATTACTATAAAAATTAGAATGTCCATACTAAGAAATTTTTAATTATTAAAAAATTTTAATAAATAATTGTATTGAATAAAAATTTACATTGATATTTTAAAAAATTAATAATTTAATTTAAAGCTAGTAGCCAAAGTTAGCATATATAGCGTAAAATTTAAGAATTTGCAAGTATATATATATATATATATATATATATATATATATATATATATAAGTATAGAAGTGATGATTCATGTTATAAATATGTTACAACTAATATAATCACTCTCTAGAATTTAAGAAAATAGAAGAAAGAATAATATATTCATTCATGATATCTTTAAAAGTATAACATCTATAATTTAAATTATTAATATTTAAAAAATTATTTTTTGACTGTTATGTAATGTTTGTATTGGTCTATATCGTCTATATCGCTTGTAACATCTATATCACTTGATTGTTATGTAATGTCTGTATCGATCTATATTGTCTATATCGCTTGTAACGAACGATACAATGGTGCTACATTACTATTTTCAATTAGTAGAGACGTATTCATCTTGTATCATATCAAAACTTAAAAAAACATTATATAATGGGTAATACATACGGTATTGGACTATATTGAAAATCATGATATCATGATATTATTATTAATTATAAGTAATAATTAACTATGTCATGGTCTTTGAACAAATTTATAAGTAATAATTTCTTTACTAATGCATGAGAAATACTATCTAACACGTCCTTGTAAATTTTTCACTATATACTTTCAATATAGGCTATGTTTGAATTGAAAAATTTTAAATGAGAAGTTTTGACAATTTATAAATTTATGCCAAAAATCCATCATAATGTCAAAATTTATAGATTTTGGAAAATCTTTCATCCACCAAAATCTTTCATTTTTAAAAATTTGATTTTCCACTTTCTAGGTAAGAAAGTTCAAAATTCATGGATTTTTATCAATGAAGGATTATTGCCAGATTTTTTTATTTCAAGATTGTTAATAATAAATTAATAATATTTCAAAACTATCCTTAATCATAACAAAACAAAAATTATTTTTCTTTTAATTTCAACTAAATGCTTTATTATTATTATTATTATTATTATTATATAATGTTAATATGCATAAAATTTTTAATAAAAAAATATTTTTTAGCAATGTAATTAAACATTATAACATATAATAACTTTATTTTTTTATTTTTCAACTCTTCAAATTATCAATTTTATTTTTAAAATTTTTAAGTATATAGTGGAATTGATTGTATATGCTTAATTAATAATAAATTATCAGTATTTAATAAAAAATAAAATTGGAAAGTAATTATTAAATCCATAATTATGGTTATTGAGCCAAACATAAGTATAAGGCTAATTATATTATCAATCTATGAATTTTATAGTTAAACTAAACTATAAAATTCTTAGAATACATGAATTTTAAAATCTCTTAATTCAAATGGAGTATTAAGGTAAAATAGTCATTATATACCTATAACTGTATCTATTAAATGGCATTTTTAATTTTTGTCACACTTAGAGTAAAACGAAGAGAGTATCAGTAAGAGCAAATGTTGTTTTAGTAGTGTATAAAGTTTCAAATCTATTGAACTTAATTTACATTGTGAACAAATCAAACAAGTGTTGGAGATGTATAATTCCTAATCGGGAATAAAGTTTCATAGCTGAGAATACTTTTGCAATAGAAAAAAGAGTTTTCAAATCAGATATAAGGAACCTTGAGATACAGTAGGGTTCAAGACCAGTTTCATGATTGGAAAACTCACTAGATGTAATGCCCACAATTTAGGACCTAGAAATAATGTGGTTTTTTCAGGAGTATTATGGTAATTAAAAGTAAGAATATAAAATAGATTATGTCTAGCATGTATGCTTGTTATGTTGGACAGAGCCGTTTCCCACTAGGGACAGAAGAATTGCAGTCAGGAGAGGTTTCCCGCTCGCGACAATGGTCTTGCCGGTCGGGACTCGCCTCTGGACTGCATGCTATAAATACATATTTTTACGCCCTTCTCCACTCTTATCAGAAACCCAGCCACCATCTGCACACCCTAGACACTCTAAAAACATTTCCATTCATTCTCTATTAATTTTCCCTTTGATTTAACACTAGAAAATATATTTGGATTGAGTTTATCAAAGATTTAATTATGGTTTTTAGTGTTTTTCATCAAGAACACGAGTTAGCTGCCAAACAGCCTTTGCAACTGTAGTGTTCATCTCTATTCTTGATTTTCTGAGGTGACTCAGTAAGTATTTTGTTCTTCTAACGCTCTTAAATTGGGATTAATGGATTATTAGCATAAAAGCTAGGGTTTTCCTAATTTTTCAATGTGATTCATTAAGAACAGAAGATATGGAATGGTTTGTGACCCTTGATTCATATATTTGATGCTAGGAAATGGAATAGAATGAGGAAACAAACATCAGAATGCGAGAGAGATATAAAGTCAGGATTTTCGGCTCTGTTGTTACAAGTTTGTACATATAATCATATTTATTCACTTTCTGGCTGTATGTTTGCTAGAGCCTAGGTAATTTGGATGATATATCCCTATTAAATGCTATGAATCTTAATTTGAATGGTATGAAAGTAATGGTATGGATTAAAGACTAGGATTATTTATGAATTTCATGTTTAAAATGGTATTCAATGAGTTAAATGGATTATGGCATGTTTAAAATGATAATGTGGAATGTCTATATGATCTATGGAGTTATGGAAATTCTTATTGTGCTTTGAAATCAAGAGAATTGGTGTTAGCATGTGAAAATTGAGTTTCACATTATTGAGGTCGGGCCCTTCCCGGTCATGAAAGGGGAGTCCCAGTCGGGACTCACGCGACCCCAGGCCACACAGCCCAGCAATGGGTAATGCCAGTGGCACTTATGCCGTAGTGGCACACCGCAGCATGCTAAGGTACATATGCACTTTTATGAAAAAGTAAAATGTTGGTGTTGATGAAATTAAATATGTATGTTTATCTATAATGATGTAAATGGTGAAGACAAGAATATATGATATTTTGTTGAAAATGATGACATGCTATCCTATGTCTACATATACATGATGATATATGGTTTGTGATGTGATATGACATGAAAATGCCGTTATGTATTTTAAGAGGACAAAATGTTTATATTATCGTGCGATATCATGGAAGTGTATTATAATTACGGTATATGGTACATGCGATTAAAGAAAATGACTGAAATGCCCTTACTCATACTAGAATTGACTTTAAAATAGATGACATGTCATTAAGGGTGGTTACGGTATCATAGGTTTATTCATATGTTTATTATCGGGCAAGGTGACTTCAGCTATGAGAGTGCCCTCGACCCAAATTGCTAGCAACTATTATTAATGATTATGAGTCAAGCTGGCTTCAGCTCTGAGAGCGCACTTGTCTTT
The DNA here is from genome assembly GCA_949630135.1 of Balakata baccata. Lineage (NCBI taxonomy): Eukaryota > Viridiplantae > Streptophyta > Magnoliopsida > Malpighiales > Euphorbiaceae > Balakata > Balakata baccata. The sequence continues at coordinate 12,301 of CATIWF010121046.1, forward strand.
GGCACATATACAGACAGTATGATTCGGTGGGTAGGGTGGCTTCAGCTTCGAGAGTGCCCCTATTCACGACCTGTATCCGCTAGTCTAGTATAGAGTAATTAGGCAACTTAAATGAATAAGAAGAAATAGGAAAATGTAATATAATGTGGGAAATAAAGAAAGGCTTTCGCTTAGTAAGTACGTAGCTGTTATTAGTTGATGGAATGATTTTATGACTGTGAATAAAATGAATTGAGATATGAGATGAACTGTTATATTATGACTTTCATATAATGAATGATATGATTTGAACATGTTGATATGCATGATAGAATTTATATGATTATATTTACCACTAAGCTTGAATAGCTCAGTGTGTGGGTTTCCTACACGCAGGTCTGAAGCTATAAGTAGAGTTGACACGAAGAAGTCGAGCCAGTCAAATCAGTTAGATCCAAAGTCAGCTTACATCTATGTATTTCTTTTTATATCATACATTTTTAATTTGTATTTCGGTTTATAGATTGTAAGATTTCTTTCTCTTGGGCGTATTTAGCCTTGGTTTTCAGACTTATGACTATGGCTTATTATACAAGCATGGATACATAATATTATATTTATATGGATGTATGCTGCTATGGATGATATAAATGATGTTATCGTAATATGTGTTAACTGATAAAAGTTTAAAGGTCATAATAGGATAGTAACAAGTATGTGGTAGCACTCCCTTGTATAGTAGTTAAATATACTATATGGAAGGGTGTTACACCAGGAAAGCCATGTTTATAACTGGGAGTGAAGTCTCGCATCAAAAAAATTTAAAGGGGCAAGACTATTGGAAAGTACCTCAACCAAAATCTACCACATGTGATCCAAAGTCATAATAGTCGATTTGACCTTAACAATTCCTAATTGAAAAAGTATGTCATGACCAGAAAATACTCAATGATGAGTTTACAAATTCAAGCCAAAGCTTCATGCCTAAGTTCATGACCAGAAAGTAGAACGGGAAAGGAAATTCCCATTCGGGAAAGACATCTCCCAACAGTGAAATTCAATAGAAACTAGTTGTTAGAGTCATAGATTAATCAGATGAAGCCATATGTCAATACCTGGTGGACAAAAAGATTTCTCGACTGAGAAACACCATTTAATAACCAAAAAAGGCACTCTGCAGGTAGCATTTAATGCACTTGCAAGAGAACAATAGAAAGAGTTATAACACTCATTTGTAAGGGCTAATTGGAGGGTAATCAGTATAAATACACTACCAAAAGGCCATTTATGAAAACCAACTACTTTCTAAATGCTAAAACTCTTATAATTTATTTTCTCATCTTTTAATCATTAATTCTTATTAGAGTTTAAATGTTAACTTTAAACATTTGGGAATAGGTTGTAAAATTGTGAGCCTAATGAAAAAACTATTGTTTGGGTTATGTGTGAGCCTATCCAAAATATAAGGAATTGGGTGTGAGCCATCAAAACACAAGAGAATTGGATTCAATGTGAGTCTTAGGAAAACACTTGATTGTAGGTGAGCTAGGAAAAGTCTCTAGTTGTGAGTTAGCTAAAAAACTATTTTGTATCTCAAGTTGAGATAGTAGAACTCCTAATTGTAATTGAGGAGAGGACTAGGGTTTGTTAACACCTGAATCTCTATAAATCTTATGTGTCCCTTCTCTTTTGCTCCCTTACATTTCCATATTTATTTTTGCTCATTGCTCAAACTCTTAAAGAAAGCCATTAGTTGAAAATTTCTATTTGCCACCAACTCAACCCCCCTTTCTTAGTATACCATCTTTCCAACAATTTATATTCAAGATTTGGTCTCTGTTGTGAAAGTTTAAATGTGAGAGAAAAAATCAAGATGGTTAGGGGTAGAGTTAGCAATCATTTCCCTATTTTTTATGCTACTAACTTCGCTTAATGGAAATTCCAAATGGAACTATTTATGGATATTGAGTTTGTTAACTTGTGGGATATTATCTATAAAGAGTAGAAGCCATTAACTAAAGAGGTAGAAGGTGAAGAGGAAGAAATTTCTCTAGTTGATTGGTCTGATGCTTAACGGAAAGCTAATGGAAGAAATAAAAGAGCAATGACAATTCTCCTTGTTGCCATTCCATAAGAAGATGGCTTCAAAGTGATGCATTGTTGAAGTGCTTATAGCATTTGGAAAACCTTGGAGAACTTCTATGAAGAAACCAAATAAGTCAAGTCCAAGAATATCCATCCGAGTATTAGCTCTTCAAAATGAAGTCCTTTGAATCCATAACCGACATGACCAATCAACTCCTTACTTTCATCAACAACCTAAGGAAAGCTGAAAAGCACATTGAGCTTGAAGACATCAATAACATGATTTTAAGAAGTCTTTCCATTAAGGAGCACAAGTTAAGAGTCACTGCAATTGAGGAGGAAAGTCTAGTGAAGATTTATTCATAATGTCCACCAATGTGCACATTGGCAAACTCCTCACATATGAGATGGCATTAGCAAAAGACAAGGAGATAGAGCTTAAAAAGAAGAAGAATGCTATTGTTTTCAAAGCTTCAACTTCAAAATATTATGAAGATGAAAGCTCTAGCCAAGAGAAAAGGAGTGAAGAAGATAGTGATGAAGAGATTGCTAACCTTACAAAAAATTGAAGCTTAAAGAGAAGAAAAGGTATGACAACAACTCTACTCAATTCTTTAAGTACTCAAGATATAAAAGATTTCCTACATGAAGCAAAGAAGGTATAAGTCTTTAAGTAATGAAAACTATTAAGTGAAGGAGATTTTGCTGCCACTTTCTTTATAGCCATACAAGAGGACTTCGATGAGGTATGTTCTACATTTCAACCTCATAATGACTTGCTCGACATTCTTAATGATGATGATTTGATTGAGGTCATGAACCTTGAAATTGAAAAATTTAAAAAGAAAAGTATTTTTTCATAAAAATAAGTATTTAAATTTGAAAAATGATTTTGGTCAGTTATAAAAGATTGTTTTAGAGCTTAAAACCTTTAATAAGTCTCTCAAGACATCATTAGATGATCTTTTATCAAAAACTTTCAACCTTTTCCTTGCTTAAAGAACATAATATTTAGAAAAGTGATGTTCAAGAATTAATAAACTCAATTTCAAGATTTTACAAGGGGACATAAAAAGTTGATACACTTATTATATGTCAAAGACCTCCTAAAATGAGACATGGTTTAGGCTGCAATAGAGCTTTAATATCATCATCTCCACCAAGCTCTATATTTGTTAAGGCTAGCACACCACAAACCTCATCTATTGAGGTAATTAGCTATATAGCTAAAGATAAGGCACACACTAAAGCCACTACTAAAAAAGGAGTAATAAGAGCTCATATGATCTAAGAGGAAAACCTTAAAAGTATAACCATGCCTTCTTGTATAAAAATCATACACCTAAGGCTTCACACAACTTTGTGCTTACTTATATTCTATGAATGTTATGAAACCTACACCCCATGCAAAGTGGTAAGAAACTCTTAAGTCTAAACAATGCCATTATTACATGAGATTTAGGCACATTAACAAATATTGTTTTATTAGGAAGGTTCATTGGGAACCTTCAAAGGCTAACCCATATGGACCCAGACTTAAATGGGTACCAAAGATTATGTGATCTTTTTTTTTTTTTGTAGGTTGCCCATGTTTGATCAAAAGGCACATGATAATTAAAATGTGAGCTTTCAAGTGATCAACCCTATGGGAATTAAAATTTGGCATAAAGTGAGAAGGAGTTAATTAAAGAAGTGATCACACAAGAATGATTCATCTTATAAGAAAAAGTGCCTCAAGAAACAATCTTCATGACAATAAGCTTTCATAAACCTTCTCTTTTTTGCTTTAAAAATGGATGCTTATCTTGCCTATAATTGATGTTTTTTATTGTTTGTGTGAAAGTTTGACCAATTGAGTTCTTGAAGTTATATTTTGTATTCTTCAAGACTTAAATGACCAAATATATTTTATTTGATCATATTTGATGTGCCACATTTGGATGCTTTGGTCTAAGTTGCACTTAGTTCTTTAAGTTTTCGATTTGCTTTTAATTTGGGCTCATGAAGGTATTTTCTGATTAGGAAAGCCTTCATGGTCGCGAGCTTTTGTTTCCCGCTCATGAAATTCACCTAGCTCTTTATTGTTCTTATCCTTTCAAGTTTCACGCTCGGGAACCTCGGTTCACAATTATAAGATTTGAATCTTTTCAGACCATTGCACCCTTTCAGTGTCTCCTGCTTAAGAAGCCCTACTTTCTGCTCGGAAAATGTTACAAAAATTTAAAATTTCTGACTGTTACACATTTTGCGATCGAGACCCCTATTTCCCAATTAGGAAAGTTACGATGACAGCTTTTTTAAAACTGTATTAAAACATTTCAAAACCATCATAACTCTTTATTTAAACCCCTAAACAGCTTTTTTTGTCCTCTACCTATACAAACACCCTATTTTTCTCTTATTCCCTCACACTTTTACATTCTATCTTATTTTTTTTAACTTCTCTCCCTCAAAATCCTCTCAAACTCATCTTATTCCTCAAACAATCAATTGCACCCAAATCCACAGCCCCTAGATCTCGTGCCTCCAAGGGCAAAGTGTTAGGGTTACATTATGCATATCACATATACAACGCAGTGAAATTTAAAATTTTTCGTAACCTCATACAATTGGAACACCTTATGTAGCATTAATTGATTAACCAAATCTAAAGTTTGATGAAGATTACGTTTTAAATTAGAGCTTTCCTTTCTTCGTGCACCTTACTGGGTTGTTGCAAACCATAGTTATCCTTATTGGATCACCTCTAGCAAAAGTCCACGTGAATGATGCAAAGAAGAAAACACTTTGGCTATGAGCTTTCCACGAATTCTTGTGCTAGTAAGAGAGAGTGAAAAAAGAGAAGAGAAAGAATGAAAACCTTTTGTTCTTTTGTCTACAACTTTTTTTAAAACATTAGAAAAGAAACTATTTATAGTCCTAGAGCAATTGGGGTTCAGAACCATTGCTCAAAGAATCCTAATCATATTAGATTTCTTATTCTAACATCGGTCCTAATTGGGACATACATTTTCCAGTCGGGAAATGCCCAAATTGGGCAGTTCCTGGTTGTGACATCCTATGTCTCGATCGGGAACAAATGCAATTAAGGTCCAGTAGCAAATTTCGATCGAAACATATCATGTCCCGACCGAGACCTTCATTCAGAAAACTGTCTAGACTAGACTTTTCTCTCTCCATTTGGATCCAATCCAATGACCCATTTTATTTCCTTTTTGCACCTTCAATGTGTGTAACCCATTAGGTTCTCGGTTATATTGGCCACTTAGATCAACATTTGATCTTGAGCACGTCATGAGCGGTATCTAGCAACACATCATAACCCCCAATTAATCGGAAAGTCGGTGGTTTGACTACGAACCTTTCCATAGATAATATATGTGCAATTCATACTTTCACCCTCAATATACCCCACTTGTTTAGAGCATGGTCTAAGTGTCAACTCCCATTAGACTGACTACATCACATCTAGTCCAAATGATGTTAGTACTTGCCACCAAGTCTCATTACTCATAAACATATGTCTAAGAAGACCTTCTTCAAGAAAATTCTACTTTGGCCAAAGTTTTTCGAGTAATGATCCCGACAAGTGGCCGTAGTAGGAGCAATGAATCCTCTATTGGCTGCCAAACTATCTTTGAATGCCTCAAACTATACCCAATCACTACCCTATAAGCGACATCTCCTAGAGGTAACAAGAAATGGAGTCAAAGTACAAGATCAGTATCCGAGATAATCTTGAGCACCTTAAGTCTATTGATATTTGCATCATTACTATGATGAAATTATCATTAATATATGTTTAGAATACCCATATGATAATTTTATAGTGGGTCTCCAATGTACTTGAATACTCTAGCAAGTATCCACATATTAACTATAAACATCTCATGCCTACATCTTATGAGAACTACTACTTAATTCAATCAAGGAGTAAAACATGTGCTAGCCTTTTCAGATCAACGATGTCTCATCTTATTGATTCTATGACTAGGGATGATTTAGATATAAATATAATTATATATGATAGGAATCTCACCATTATGATCACATCATGATTTTCTTCATGCTATATTTACATCATGGACTTCATTAATTAATTTAAGATCCAATATATTCATATTATAAATGAACATTAATAAATGAAAATGTCTATATTCATATCGATGAAAAGTGTACATATGGTGCTAAAGGAGATTGCCTTTATTGCACTTTTCTAACACAAAGCCCCTATCACCTCTCCAACCGGCCCTATCACCTCCTTTAAAGACATCTTCAACCATTTCTCCAAAGAAGAGAAGATCCGCTACAACTAAATCATCACAAAACTTTCCTCTCAAACAAACCCTTGATTTGAATGACATAGGGTAGCTAGGTCTTCAAGAAGAGATTGAAGCCATCCTTGAGGAGATGGGATGGACAAAATTTATCATCATAGATGAAGATAGCCATGATGAACTCACTATCAAATTTCTCTCCACACTTCAAGTGATCAAAGATGCAAACCACCCCTTGGGCTTTTTACGGGATTTTGTTCCATATGTTTGGGCAATAACAAGAACTCATAAAGAATCAAGTGGCTGACATCTTTGGGTTTTACAAGAAAGGCACACTAAACGATGTAAGTGTGCACCTTACTTATCCCACCTTTTGGCAATCCATTTCTTATGATAACTATCTTAACACGTTCTCAAACTCCAAACACATCAACTCTTTCATTCACTTCATTATCCATAGAGTTTTTACTTTCACCTTTAATGCTAGGGAATAGTAATGAAAAAGTGACCAATGAAGACCTTTTCCTTCTTTATGCTGTGGTCTATGTTAAGAAATTTAAAACCACACCCTTCCTTCTTAATAAGTTTCACTTCATGGCCAACACCACCCGTGGCACCATCTTCCTCCATGCCTAAATAACCCTAATAGCCAAACACCTTGAACTCCTTCATGATGACAACACTTGTTTGCTCACCATGACTTGCTCTAAATTTGAAAACTCTCTCAATATCCAATATCTTTTAAATTGCAAAGCCATCAAGGTTGTTTTTAAGGATTCAAATGTGTTTGTTTATGCTTTCAAAGCGGAAGGAGCCCAATAATCTACCCAAGTGATTTCCAAAAAAAAGGGCTAGATTGTTAATTAGGGAAGGATCAAACACACAAGAAGATGATGTGTATAAAGAGTATCCACAAGAACATAGGCTTTAACCTCTCTTATTGCAAGATATTTATAATTTGCCAATGAGATCCTTCAACTTGATGTAAGACATGATGACTCATGTTCACTTGGATATCTAATGAATGAAGGCCAAATGGGGATGCAAGTGTGCCCCACTAACCTTGGAGAGGAAGCAAATCTTGAGGGGGAGCAACATAGAGAAGATGAAGATAAAGGAGCCCATAATGAAGCCTATCCTAGCTTTTAGCCTTTCTTTCATGTCTTTTAGAGTCTAAGCGTCTAGAATTTGGCTTCAATTTCATCAATTGTTTATATTTTTCATGCTTTATGTAGCACATTTCCTTGTTTTCAATTTGTGGTTTTGCTTTATAGCATTTGCCTTTTTTCTTTAATTTTGATGCCTTTGGTGATTGATATGTCTTGTATTTATTTTTATCTTGCCAAAAGGAGAGAAAAATGAGTAAAACTTAAGCAACAATGGATTAATTTTTGGATTGGTATTTAAGTTAAATAATATTGACTTTTCACAATAATATTTGACCTAATTGTTCAATATGCAAACATGCTTAGATTGCCATGAAACTTTGTATACATATTTTAATATGCTTGATTTTCATTTATGCACTATCAATTTATGATTTTTGCTTAGTTTGATTATCAAAATAAAAAAAAAGGGAGATTGTTGACCTTAAAGTGATTGATCTCTATTTTGATTTTGACAATCAAATTAAATGTCACTAATATTTGTATTAATTATTTTTTTTTATAGTGTAAAAAGTTTAAAGTCAATTGGACTTGATTTACATTGTGAACAAACCAACAAAGTGCTAGAGACATGTAATTCCTGACCAGAAATGAAATTTCTTAACCAGGAATAATTTCACAACCAGTAAAAGAGTTTTCTGATCGAATTTAATTCAATCCAAGGAGCCTTAAGATATAGTAGGGTTCACGACCAATTTTCGGACTAGAAAACTCACTAGGAAAGTCATGATCGTGACCGGGAATGAAGTCTCACATCCGAAAAATTTAAAAGGGTATGACCGTTGGAAGGCGCCTTATCTAGAATCTACCATGTGTGATCCAAAGTCATAATGGTCAATTTGATCTTGACGGTTCTCAATTGGAAAAGTATATCATGACCATGAAATGCTCGATGCTGAGTTTACCAAGTTCTATCCAAAGCTTCATGATCGGGATGCAGAACGGAAAAGGAAATTCTTGCTCGGGAAAAGAAGTTTCCACCTAGGAAAGATATTTTCCAACAAACAAATTTGGTAGAAACTAGCCATTAGTGCTATGGATCAATTAGAGGAAGCCATGTATCATTACTTGGTGGACAAAAATATTTCCCGACTGAGAAATACCATTTTACGATTGGAAAAGGCACTCTGTAAGTAGCATTTAATGCACTTGTAAAAGAACATTAGAGAGAGTTATAACACTCATTTGTAACTGTTAATTGATAGATAATCAGTATAAATACCCTACCAAAAAGTCATTTATGATAACCAATTACTTTCTAAATGACAAAACTCTTGCAATTTATTTTCTCATCTTTTAATCATCAATTTTTGTAAGGTTTTAAGTGTTAACCTTAAATACTTAGGAATAAGTTGTAAGAATGAGCCTAGTAAGAAAACTCTTGTTTGGGTTGTGTGTAAGTTTGTCCAAAACACAATGAATTAATTGTTATGTGAACCATTAAAACACAAGAGAATTAGGTTCAGTGTGAGCCTTGAGAAAATACTTAGTTGTGGAAGAGCTAATAAAACTCTCTAGTCGTGAGTTAGCTAGAAAATTCTCTTATATCTCAAGTTGAGATAATAGAACTCCTAATTGTGATTGAGAAGAAGACTAGGGTTGCACCTACCATAATATTTCTTAGTTTATAATACTTAGGTAAATTATTTACCATTTTATGGTAGTTTTTTTTTTCAAAATTTTATATTTATGTTAGTTTTAGGACAGTCAAAGTCGGAGAGAGTTCATGCGCTAGTCTAAGTGGCGCATCAAGAGAGGCACATGCTAGTCCAAGTGGTGCACGCCATCCACATGGCAGACCAAGATTACATACGTCACTTGGATTAGCGCAAGCCTTTCTACCTAGCCAAAGTATCAATTCTTTGATGGCTCTGATTTCAGCCTTCGCCCTTCCTCAAATATAGAGCAACTAGCTTTTTCCTCCTGCCCAGCTAGAGAATCAATTCTATGTTATATTTATTTAATCTTATAAATTTTATATAATAAATATTAACTATATTCTAAAAAAATTATTATGTCTTTATTTTTCTAAAAAAATTAATTAACAAAAAATTAATTAATAAATTTAATTAACAAAAATAATAAAAATATTTGGACTATAATCTAAATATAAATAAAATAAATTTAACTAGAATGCTATAGAGTGCTATTGCATGCAAAAAAATAATAATAAATTGCCAAATACAATAAAAACAAATTTAAGTGGCCAATATTGTAAGCAAAAATTTAAGTGGCAAACAAATTTAACTACATTATTTTCGTAAGAAAAAATTAAAAAAAAAAAGGATGGTGCATGGCGTTCATACCAGTTCAACCAGCGCACTTTTATCTTCTTTCTAAAAACTACTATAAATTTAGAATTTTGAAAAAAAAATACCATAAAGTGGTAAATGGTTTTCTTAAGTACCATAAAATTGAAAATATCCCATACGTGAACCTCTATAAATTTTGTGTCCATTTTCTTTTATTCTGTTATATTTCTGCATTTATTTTTCTCATTGCTCAAACTCTTAAAGAGAGCCATTAGTTTTGAAAATTTTTTTTTTGTCACTAATTCAGCCCTCACTTGCTATATATATACAACGTAATTTTATCTTTATTTTTTTTTGTCTTTAGAAAGTCTCAATCCAAATTTCTTTTTTTTGGCAATAAGACACATGTCCTTACGTTTTGAATTTTCTAATTCTTATAACAACAACAATAATACAAATATTTATTTTTTATTTTTTTTCTAGAGAACTAAATTTGGATGAGATGTGAAACGTGACAAATTGCATTTGCATGTAACAATAGAATGACCCATTGACGTACTTACAATCCTAGCTTTTTTATATATATATATAAACTAGCTTATCAATATTCATCCATATAAGTTCACAATATATATACCCACAAAATAGTTTCCTACATATTCAACAATTATTTTATTAGGAATAATTAACATCAAACAATATTAGAGGACCGGAGGAAAAAGAACTGGCATCAAATAACATTAAAAGAAAAATAAGAGAAAAAATTCTCATGTTGAGATCATACGGTAAAAAATTTTTAATTTCTTTTTAGTTAGATATTTTGAATTCAAATATTAAATATGTAGTATTTTTAAAATTGAGAAGAAATATTTTATTATTTTAATGAATTGTCCGGATGGATAATATCAAAAAAGAAAACAATGATAAGAGAAAAAAAAATTAATACTGGAATATATAATTGAGAGAAGTCGAGTAGCAGAGCTGATAGGTGAATGTGTTTTTGGAACCATCAAAATCGCCTGAAATTCATGCAGCAGGGAAAGGGTCACAATTAAATAACTATTGATTATTCATTTTTTTTGGTTTTAGGTATTTTTGTTTTTGAGTGGCAGTAAGGTACATTCAGAAATTGTTCCCTCTAATAACGTTGTCTGGGAAAACAAACAAAATCAGTTAATGCTTTTTGTTTATCTTAATTTATTTTTCTAAAAGCATGTTTTCTCAAAGAGTCATTCGGACAAGAAGAGTAGACACAACCCCAGAAACAGAGAGACAATTCCTACTGACGATTTTCATAATTTATCTGATAAAGTAAAAAACAAAAACCACCACCCAATAAATTGAAGATAAGGTCCTCTTTCTTTCTTTCTAGCTTTTTGTTTTTTTTTTGGTGCTGCTCAGTGTGGCCTGATCACTGCTCTGTGCTCTGCTATAAGTACTACTGTGTCTGCTGTTTTATTTGATATGGGTCTGCTTACTTTATGATTTCCTCTTTGATTTTTTTTTCCTTTAATTTTTTTAGCCAGCAACCATTTTATACTTTTGTCGTTTGTCCACTCAATTCAATGGCCAAATATTAATTACTTTCTCTTAATATTAATTTATTTTAAACTTTTGTTTATTATTTTCTTCTTTCAAATATAGTTAATTAATTTCTTGGTAACTGAGCTCTAATTTTTTGGGGTAAAATTAAAATATAACAGAGCTCTAATTAAAGATCTGGTAAGAAAGTATTCTAATGTTTTGAAGGTTATGGATTTAAGTTATATATCCAAAAAAAAATGTATATACTTTGTACCTTAAAAATTTTATTTAAAAAATTAATTAATTTTGGATTGGGTTTGGGTCATTAATTGACGAGTTAAATTTTAGATTTTTTCGATTCAGGTTTGGGTCTTGGATAATTTTTTAAAATTCGGTCCGGATTGAATAAATATTATCAACTTTAGTTATTAGTAAGGTGGAATTTGCCACGTCACTTAATTACAATATTATAGATCATAAGTTGTTATTCTACATATTTATTTTTTTTTGTTTTTCATAATTTATCATTTTATTGCAGCATTTGGTTTTATCATCTTGTTACAACGTTCTATTTCCGTTGTTTTGTTGTAATATTTTGTATGCGGGTAATTCAGACAGACAACATTTTTGATTTAACAGAGATAACAAATCAGATTATGATCGTCAGTATATTGCAGAGCTAAAATTATATGTATTCTAGTCACTATAATATCATCAAATATGTAGACTTTGAGCTGATTTACTATATTATTAACCTAGATGCTGTGAATTTTTTTATTATTTCATCTTTCATAGTTTTTAGTAAATTTATATTTATTTTTATCGATATATTGTTAGTTTAAATCAATGAAATTATTTTTCTTTCACTTTTATATAATTAATAAAATTTAAATATTTTTTTTCAATTTTGCAATTAATGTTATATAAAATTTTAAAGTCATTTATTATAGAATCAGACTAAATAACTATACACATTCTTATACTTTCTCTTTTCCAACATTTTTTAGGCTTTAAAAATAAAAGGCAATTTAGTCTTAATCACTTATTTTTCTCTTATATTAAGACTAATTAATGACTTTTAAATGATAGTGAAATAACCTAAAGTGACATTTAAAATGGAACCAGAGAAATACTTTTATTTTGCTAATTAACTTTTATAAAAATATCATCTGCACACCTCAATTTAAAAATTACTTACTATTTTATCTATTTTATTTTAACTGTCACTTTAAATAAATTTATTAGAATTAAAAAATCATCAAATAGCTTTAAATTTAGGAAAAAAATGAGTGATTAAGACTAAATTAGTCTTCGTTTTGAAAGACTCAATTATTGAAAAAGACAAAAATATAAGAAAATTTGTAAATGTTTAGTCTAACTTTAAGGTTGTAAAAACCGGTTTGGCCAACGAACTGAAAAAGACGATAAGTCACAAGTTTAAAATTGAACTGGAATTAAACTGATGTCAAACCGGTCTACGTGATATTTGCATAAAATATAACATGTCTCATTTTTAATAAATCAATAAAGTATAATCTGTCTTATACAAAATGAAAATGAAAACACAATATATGTTCCATAAATAATATATTGTTTAAAAAGAGCAATATTCATAATATAATTATTACATAACTACATCCAAAATTAATTATATATTCAAAAAGAATAATGTACATAATATAATTGTTATATAACCACATCCAGAATTAAAATTAACCAAAAGATTCTATGGCTGAATTTCAATACAAATTAATCCATACAAACTAAAATAATCCACCCAAACTAATCCATACGAACTAAAATACAAATTATATAAATTAAACCAATTTTAATCAATACAAAATAATCAATATAATCACAAAACAAATCATATTAATCAAACTAAAACACAAATTACACTAATCTAATCAACAATTAATAGAAAATCAATTTTAA
>CATIWF010121077.1:0-21637 GCA_949630135.1 Balakata baccata
AAGAATAAGTCAGACATTTAAACACGCAATTCGATAGAATAAAGGAGGAGAAATAAAACCTGAATTTGTTTTTGTGGTCGTTGGCGAAGGATCAACGGTGAGGAGCGTGAGAGAGATAAGAAGCCAGAGGAGCGATGATCGCCAGTCACCGCTCGCCATGCCATGACCAGTAAGCCCAGAGAGGAAGTAGACTGCTGTGGCTTATAGGGGTTCGCTAGTCCGTAGAGTCACCGGTCGTCGTTGTACGACTCCGACAAGTTAGTGAAGTGGAGATGACAAGAGGTAATGGGAGCCACGAAACTTGATTAGCAAACGATAAGTATCGGGCAGAAAACGATACGTTTTGGCCTTTGGCATTGAGTTTCTAGCAAAACGCCCAATTTTATATTTTTAATTTTTTTTAGATTTAAAAGCTGTTTTCCATTAAAGTAGATAAATAAAAAAAATTTTAAAAATAAATTTGAAAATAATTTATTTATAAAAAATTTAAAAATCAACCAATTAAATTAAAAAAATTTAAAATATATTTTTATAATACTTAACATCAATTTTAAACATATTTTTATATTCATCATGATTTTATTTTATCCTTTTTATTTCTCTGAAAAAATATAATATTTACTTTATTATCATAAATTAGAATAATGAATAATTTTATATTTGATTAGAAGTTTTTTTTTTTTTTGGAGTAGTTTGATAAGAAGATATTAAATGCAAAATTAAATATAAAATAGGGTTATTAAAATTATCTTTAAATAAATATAGATAGTATTTATTTTTCTCTTAAACTCTATGCATCTTTTTTCTCTTTTCATCTCTAACGTTTTCTTTCTATTGTTATAGTTTCGAAATTGTTGTAGGCTTTCAAGGACAACCTCCAATTTCCTATTTTGTTTTATTTGTTAGTTTTAATAAATTTCGATTGTTACTAATCTATTTTTTTCTACTTTTATAGAGTTTTGTTTCTCTTTATGGATATTTTCTTTCATTTTGTAGAGTTTTTATTCCCTTAATATAATCATTTGTTAGTTTTTTGAAAAATAATTTTGTGAGACTTTTCTTTTGTATTGATATCAGTTGATTCATATTGTTCTTGATATAAAATACAAGATAAAAATGATTTATAAATAGACTCAATTAATTATTATAGGAACTTTGTCACTAAAAGATACAAAGATATCAAAACTTTACATGTGTTGTGTACAAAAAATCATAGGTAGTTATTTTTATATTTTTAACTTTTTTTTCATTGTCAGATCTTAATATCTTATTATCAATTTTATGTTGTATTGTAGACTATTTTGTTATATATATATATATATATATATATATATGAAAAAAACAATTTGACTATATAAAAATTTAAAAAATAAGAATGAAGTTAAAAAAAATAAATAAACCCATAACCCATTTCACACTACAAATTGGGGTTTTAAAATTTAAAGAAAAAAAAAAGGGTTTTAACCCTTTGATTTGGGGTGTTAGAAGTAAATTAGGTTATATAAGGTGTTTAAAAATCTTCATTTTTCTCTTAAATTTTTTAATATTTTCAAATTGGAGTGTTAAAGGTGTTATGATAAATTTCCTTAAGTTTATTATATATATATATATATATATATATATATATATATATATATATAAGTAGGGATGACAACATATACGAGTTTTGCAAATATCTGTTCAATCCGAACATGTTTAAATCCTAATGGGTAATTCTATTAGGATTTTGGGAAGGGTACAGGTAAAGATCTACGAATACTCGCCACTCGATAAACCAAGCACCTCGAATATTTTCATTCAATTTCGTAAATTAGTAGAAATTGTTTTTTGTATTGCCAATAAAAACTTTCCAGGTCGACTAGGGAGGTGAGTTTTAATCCCTTCAGTCGAATCTTGCTACCATAGGTATTTCACAATAGGCCTTTTGTCTATATACTCCAGAACAAAATGGATGTGCTAAACGAAAGCACTTCCATATTGTTGAAACTGGTTTAGTCTTACTGTCTCAATCATTACTTCCAAAAAAATATTGGAATGTTTTTGATACTGCTATATATGTAATTAACCGGTTACCTATGGTGCAATTAAATTATTGTTCACCTTACACTCATCTTTTTCAATAATTACCCAATTATCAAGCTTTAAAAAGCTTTAGTTGTGCTTGTTATCCATGGTTAAGGCCATATTCTCAATCCAAATTAGATTTTTGATCTAAATGTTATGTATTTTTTTTTTGTGATATAGTTGGTTATATAAAAGGTACAAGTGTCTTAATCCAAAAACTAAAAAGATTTACATCTCATGATATGTGCTCTTTGATGAACAGGTATTCCCATTTGCAAGTGAGGTTTCCATGTCTGAATCCATGAAATCACCACTAACTTCCACACAAATTCTTATCCCTGCTGTAGTACTTCAACATTCAAATCAGTCCAATATTGCACTGTCCCATTCTCCTTCTACCTCACAACCAATAGGCCACCATCACAACAAATTACTCTTCTACAACAACCAACCAATGACTAAGCATCTCTACTAGTGGACATAACTAGCTTTGGTCCTTTTTCATCCACAACTAATGCAAGTCCTATGGATCATGTACCATCACATGAATAACCCATCCAAAAACACTAAGTGGTCACAAGATCTCAAACGGGTTCTTTAAAACCTTAACAGCCTAAATCTCTTTATGTCACAATGTCAATTCCACTAGATCCCACTAGATATACTGTTGCATCAAAACATCCACATTGGCGACCAGCTATGCAAAAGGAATATGATGCCTTACTATCAAATGGCACGTGGATCTTGTTCCACCATCTTATAACCAGAATGTTAGTAGTTGTAAATAGATCTTTCACACCAAAACAAAATCATATGGAATGATTGAGAGATACAAAGCTTGTCTTATAGCCAACGGATTCCATTAATGACTAGGTGTGGATTATTCAGAAACGTATAGTCCAATGGTAAAATCTTCCATGATTTGACTTTTACTTTCCCTTGGTGTTCAATTAGGATGGACCATGAGACAACTAGATGTCTCTAATGCTTTTCTACATGGAACTCTTGAAGAGAATGTGTTTATGCAGTAACCTATAGGTTTGTTGATAAAAAGTATTCCAACTACATTTGTCACCTGAATAAACCAATCTAAGGATTAAAACAGGCACCTCCTATGTGGCATAAGTGCCTCACATATGAGTTATGCATGTTGGGATCTACTAGCTTTAAAATCGACTCATCACTCTACTATATGAGATCGGGTAATTCAATTATCTATTGTTTAATATATGTTGATGATATTGTGGTACTCAACAACTCATCATCCTTAGCCATTACAATTAATAAATAATTACAACAAAAATTTAAACTCAAGGATCTTGGTTGGGTGCATTATTTTTTGGGAATTGAAATCCATTGGCATCCTAATGGTATTCGTCTTTGTCAAGAAAATTATATTGTTGATCTATTGCAATGAGCCAACATGTCCACTTGTAAACCAGTCAGCACTCTTATCTCTCCTACTGAGAAATTATATATAACATCTAGCGATTTAGGCCCCGATCGCGCGTAACCATAGTTGGGAGTGCCAGTCAGGTCAAAGTCTAAATTTTGACCTATGGAAAAATGATAAATTATGAGAAAAAATAAGTAGGGATATTAATAATATGGAATTAAAAGATTGGTGGAAGAATTAAGGAAAATTTAAAAATTTCCCTGCGGATAAAAATGGTATTATCGAAATTATTGGGAAAAAATGTGTAAAAAATAGGAAATTTGTGGTATAAGTGGAATTTCCCATAATTAAATTTTAATCAAGATTAACTAAGTTAATGGACTAATAGGAAGAGAGATTATACTAATTAGTGGAACACACAAACTCTAAATTAAGTATAAATGTCAAAATTGGTGGCATTTTCTTCACTTATCCAAAAAGACATCTTCTTCCTCTTCTCCTCTCTCTTTTGGCCAACCAACCCCTCCCTAAATCCTAAATTTTTTATTCTATCAAGCTTCTAAAAAGAGTGTAAAAGAAGAATTAAAGAGAGCGGAACCAAGTAATCAAGGAGTTTCCACCATAAAAGAGAGTTAGAGTGGAAAAAAGGAAAAGAAAGAAGAGGAATATTGGCCAAGCTTGGAGATCCATCAAGGTGAGTTTATTCTTCTTAAATTCAACATTATTGCATGTATTTGAGACCATTGTAGTTGGATGTTGTGATTGGAAGTGTTAGATTAGGATTTTGCTTGAAATTGTGAACTTGTGTTGATGTTATGTTGGAAGGGGAAGAAGTGTAGGATTGAGTTGGATTATGTTAGAATTTAGTTTGGATGACTATAGAGGTTGATTTTATGACTTGTAAACTAATGAAATATAACATAAAATGAAGAGGAAGGTGCTGCCCTATTATGGGGATATGTTTGGGAAGATGATTAGAAGTGTTGATGTTAGGTATATGACTAGTTGATGTTGAATATTATAGAAAAAGACTTAGAATGGATGGGGTTGCTTTGGTTGTCCAAAATGGAGGGAATGAAATTAGGTTGATATGAACTTAAATAAGATAAAGAGAGGAAGAAATGAAGTTATTGAAAATGGTAGAGGAGCATTAGGATCATTGCTTAATGTTCATGCATAAACTTTGAATGAATGTGTCATTTAATGACATATTGTTTTCTTTTGTTAAGGCCAAGCAAATAGCCACCAAGAGGTGGACAAGGATAAGGAAAAGGCCACATAACAAGAGGAGGAAAGAAAGAAAAAGAGAAGGACTAGAGGTTGATTTGGTAAGTACTTCTTAGATAAAAATTGAGCATGCCATAAAATGTGAAGTTTGTATGAAATGTATGCTTGCATGTGACTTGGAAAATGTCTTATGTAAAAAATGATTGCCAATATAATTTTGTGGTAAATTAATGTAAAATGTTAAGTTTTATTCATGGTGATATGATCTAGAAATTTTGGATATGACATGAATGAATTAGGTCATAGAAATACTTGAATTGCAATGAATCATACAAGTGCCCTGTTGCACTGGCATTGGAATAGACATAATTAAATTGACCATAACTTAGACCATGTATGTTGGATTGCCCTGAATCTAATTGAAAATTATAGCTAGGACATAGATTAAAAATGTTTTGAAGATCATGAATTAAAATTCAGCTTATATCTAGGTCAAAATTCGATTACAAAAGCTCGAACATAAGAGTACCATGAAAATATTGGGTAAAAAATGTTGGAATACTACCTAGTATTTTGACCCTAACTTTTAGTATAAAAATCAGATTGAGGTAATTTTTATTGCATTTTAAAGCTAAGTCAATAAGGCATAAAATCCTAGAAGATTACAAAGTCAGATTTTGAGTGGAAATAGGCCTAAACTGGGTCATAAACTCAGGGCCTAAATCTGCCATGCATGAGAAAGTTTATTTTGTGGTATATTTTGCATGTAATAATTGTTGATTATTTGATATTCAATTGTACATATGAGCATCCCATATTCATAAGTATACATATAATGTCAATAATCCGGAGATGGTAATAACTATGTCGAAGCCTGAACACACCTAGCTTTGAACTAGAATAGAAAATAGGTTGGCATGCCAATAAAGGGAAAAGAAAATGCGCTATAAAAATAATAAAAGCCATAAATGGCAATATAAAAAAAAAGCCAGTACTGACAACAAATACAAGTGCTGGAAATGACAATATTATAAAAAGGCCGAAAATGACAAATCTCTATATTCTTACTAATAAGTTCAGACACAGGTGTTAGGGGCTTGACTAAAAATAATAAAAAGAAAATAGTATAAATAAAGATAATGAAAAAATGAGATTATATTTTTTTTTACAAGTTAAATTATACGACATATTTTATTTGTGAATATATGTGAAGTATTGTTCATGATATTGGTATTATGTTGTGACATGATATTGGTATTAGTTGTCAGAAGAAGGCAGAAATTCATTCAGTAGCAGTTAAAGTCTCAAAATTTGTTTTGATATATTTTTGGAAAAATTTTTGTAATATAAAATTAAAGTTTTATTTTCATGTAGTTTGCAAATGGGTATGTAAAGCGGATTTCTGTATATATATACACACACACACACGCAAACATTTGCTTATGGAGAAGGCATAGACAATGGCATGATATAAAGTTCCTTTTATTTTGGCCTTTGAATTGTATTTGTTGGGTCTCCAAATCCTTCGCTAAGAAAAAGTTAGGAAAGAATTCAACTGAAATATTATTGGAGTCAGTGAGGGAACTAACAGATAATAAATGATTTGTGGCATAAGGTACATGAAGAATATCATGAAATAAAAAGGTTTTATTGCCTATAGTTAAAGTAGAAGAACTAGTATGAAGAATAAGAAGAGAGGAACCATTACCAATAATGACTTCTTCCGACCTTGATATTTTAAATAAAAGCCAGGTTTTCCAATTCGGAACTGAGGTGATGCGTAATGCCTGAATAGATCAACCATGGTTGGGTTCTAGTAATAATGTGTGTATGATTTGAAGAAGGTGGATTGGTACGTGGTTTCCTTAGTGATGGACACATATTAGCTAAGTGACCCGTTCCATTACAATTAAAGCAAGTAATCATGGATTGATCTCTATCTTTAGTCATTGATTCATAGGTTCCAAAATTTTGTTGATTAGAACAAATGCCATTTGTTGAAGTGTAGCCTCATCCAAATGGGGAGCTTATACCCATTCCATATCCCTTACCATGCGTCATTGCGCGACCACGAGAGGAAAATCGTCCTAGTGATGTTGAATGGCCACGAGTGGAAAACTAAGCCATAGGTGATATGTGAGCACTGTTTGAAATATTTATAGTTGATTTAATAAGACCATGACGTGTAAGTTATCGTTCTTCTATGAGAAGAAGACCAAATAGATCATCAAACGAGATGTCCTCATGGCGAGCATCCAGAGTACGAGTAAATGGTCTATAGACATTATTTAATCCTTCAAGAATTGCTTCAACTAAGTCATCTTCAAGACATAATGATGAAGAGTTGCTAATTGATCAAAAATAGATATTGCCTTATATACATAAATAGTAATATTATCAGTGTCTGGATGCAAATTATGTAATCGTGATTTTAGTTCATGGCTTATACAAGGCGAGACCATGCTTCTGTAGCAATATCAACATCGACAATTTGTTAAAGAGTAGTTTACGTAACGGAGGTGACAATCCAACTTAGAACAAGTTGATCTTATTGTTCCCATTTAATATAAGTTGGGTTTAATTGATTTGCATCCAAAACTTTTTAAGGTGGGTTGATTGAACCATCAAGATAGTGATAGAGTCCACAACCTGTCAACATGGGAACAATTTGTATTTTCCATAATCGAAAAGTGGTGGACGAGATTGAGCATAGTTGTATTTGAGGTGGCTGTAATAGGATTTGTGTTGGCACTGAGAACAATTTTACAACCTCTTATATAATTAGGATTAACCCAACTATATAAGTAACTATTATAAACTTCTCGTTATTCAAAACCTGTGTAAATTAAAAATTTTTCTTATATTATTATGACATACAAATATTTTCTATGTTATCATATTAACATATTAATCCATAATCTTATATCATGTATAAGACTATAATCCATCCAATAAAATAAATCCGTTTTCGGCTAAACTCACTCGGTGTTTACAAAATTATATCATAAATAAATACATATTCTTTAGTGCAATGGACATGTACAAAACCAAATACCCATATTTCATATGTTATATAACAAAAACAAAAAAAATGTCATGATATCACCGACCTCAAAAGTCCTCACTTTAATCTCTGATGAGCTTTCTTCTCTTTAGTCAACTTCATCTATCTACCGCCTCCAAACCTACGTATAGAAATATCCACACACTAAGCAACCTAATACTCAGTGGTATATATATGCATATAAATTCATACAATCATGGGGTGACATATCATGTATATACTCATGCTCATGCCAAAACAATGTTCAACATGTGATAAAATATACATTTAAAATGATAGAAATATGCATTAATATATATAATCATATTGGTAATTAACCATAAATTATTCATAAGTAGCTAAACATAGGGACATTATATATTCTTATGCAACATATCACAAAACATTTCATGATCATGTAACAAGTAGTCATTTCCATTTTATTTAACTTATTTAATTTGCAATAGACCATTTACTAAAAAAGGGGACTAACTGGATAATGGGTTGTGAATTAGAAGCGCTTTCTGAGCTTAAGCCACCCTATTCACCTTTATGTGTATTCTTATAATTATGTTCGTACAAGGTTGAGTCAAGGGTGCTCCTAGAACTTAAACCAACTTGACTGAATAACATGACAAAGTTGTTAGAAATATGGATAAGAGTGCTCTCCGAGCTTAAACCACATTATCCAATAATTCAGAATCATATAACAATTTTAAAAGACCCTAAATGGTATGTTATTTATCCTAAGTCTCATCCTTGTAAAGAGAAATGGGCAATTATGTATTCATAATTTCTTTCAACATGATAGGTTGTAATTTTATCTTATTCCATACTTGCATACCACATGCCATAATTTACCTTACTAAGGCTTACAAATCTCATATAAAATATATAATTAAATGCAAGGAAGAAAAATTTCAACAATTCAACATATATATATATGTCACAAAATATTTAAGAGGCCAAATTCCTACTATTTCTTTCTAGATAGATTTCTGCCATGATATTGGAATGCATTTTTCACCCATTTAGAAATTAAATCAAACCTCATGATCTTCTAAGAAATTTTATTTTAATGTCTTAGATTTCATACGTAACAAGAATCATATAAATCTGAATTTTATAGCATAAGTTATAGCTCAAAAACCACAAGTTGTTCATTGAAAATTTGCCCAAGATTTTATAGATAGTTTCATACCCGACTTTTTTAGCCAATTTTTGGCCTATTTACAATCAGAATTCGAATAAGTGTTCTTCATGAAAGTTTTATTCTTATGTGTATAGTGTTATTTTCAATTGGTTTCATACAAATCCAAGTTCTATAACATGAGTTATGTCTAAAGGAATCAAGAATGTTCCAAAGAATTCTAGCAACATTACAAAATACAATAGTACACCAAAAATTAGATTAAATTCATAGACATGTCCAATAGTCATAAATTATCATAATTATCATTTCCAACATCAATATTATGCAAACCATTATCTCAAGACATAACAACTATCATTTCAAAAATGTAAACGGTATGAGTTCAGGAATAAACATGCATATATGTACTAACTTCAAATGGAGCCTTAAAAACCTTAAGCCCTCATGCTTGTTCTTCTCTTTGGGGGTTTCTACCACTCTCTCTATCACCTAACAAGACATTAACATGCTTCTTTTAGGCCAACAAACAAACATATATAACATAACTCTACTATTTAAATATAAACCTAACTTTAACTATCAAACTATCTCTTTTAACTCAAAAATCATGTCGAGCTTCTTCTCAACTAATCTAGATGCTAAAAGGAAGAGTTTTAACTCTTCAAAACCATAGTTTGACTAAAAAACTATCCATATGAAATGGGCTCCACCAAGCATGAAAATGGTAGAAAATAAGAGAAAAGAAGAAGAAAAAAAGGTTTTTAGCTTCACTTACTTCTTCCTTTACCAAAGATAAGGTAGGTTTAGGTACTTAGCTTCTTCCTTTCTTCAATCTCTAAGAAAATGGCTTTTTTAGCTCCAACAACTCCCTCTTTCTACTTTTCTAAAAGGTTTTAGGCTATATAAGTGGTTTTCCCTTTAGTTTGTTTATGGTTTTGGCTTCTTTTGAGTGAAAAAAAAGTGAAAGAGTAGAGGGGTGAAGAAGGAATACAAATTTTGGGTGGAAAAGTTAGGGTTTGAGGCTGATGTTAATAAAGAAAAAGGAGAGGAAGGGTTTTTATACTTTGGTAACGATGTCAATTTGGTCCCTCCTTATTTTTGCCAAATACCCACTTAAATCCTTAGCTTTTACTTCTTTCTAATAACTTTTCTCAACTTTATATCTTTTAATTAAATTACCCACAACATAATTAAATACTTTAGAAGCCTTTAAATTCCGAATTTAGACTACGATTATTAAACACATTAATTAATTATCCGTACATAAATTACGGGCATTATAACAATATCACTCGAGTTACTCATGGTGATCCAAAAATTTTGTTGGCTCAAATGCTATATTAAATTAAATCCCAAGTTTTGATGATTACAAAACCATGATATTAGAATTTGGTGCTTTATTGTTTTAATTTCATATTCAAAGCTGCAATATGGTTTGAAGACAAATATTAATCAAGAAGAAATTCATTTATATAGCAATAAGGAACTTTAGGATCATATTGTAAAGTTATTGTGATGTGTGTCAAAAGTGAAGTTCAAAAACATTAGAAAAGTATTAAATAGAAATGTTCTTTTTAACTGTTAAAAACCTAGCCATATTAGGATTCTAAGCCCAAGATTGGATGGGTCCCAAAGCCCAAAGTTGTTCCTCCAATTCCACCTATGGTTCCTCCGATTTGTATGTTCCAACCATTTGAAGAAGACTTTCTATCTCTATAAGAAAGCATGCTAGACCCCATTAATCATGCACTAACAGTATGCGCTAAAAGACAAAAATAACGGCTAGTTTTGCAAAAGCAATTTCTTATCTCTATTGGCTAGTTTTCTACTCAAAAACTATAAATACATATTGAAAAGATGTTTTGGTTCATATTTGTTTTCCATCTTTCAAAGAGCTTTTCCTTCCACTTGAGCTTCATATTTGACATTTCCTTCACTTTGGCTCTTAGTTTCTATTGTATTCATCAAATTCAAGCTTGCTTAAAGTGTATTTGAGCTGTAATCTTTCAAATAGAGCTTTAATAGTTGTTTTAGGTTGGTTAGCACCTAGGGTTTCAAGCTAATCAAGTTTTACTTTGCAAAAACTTGTGATTGTGAGTATGAGATTAGGTTTAGCTCTGTTTAAGGTTGTAATTGGCTTAACTCTTGCCCTTGAAAAGAGTTACTAGTAGAGACGAACTCTCAAGATTAAATCTTGAGGAGTAGATGTAGGCTAAGAGAAGCTGAACTACTATAAATTAACTATCAAAGCTCTCTTACTCTGTCTTAGTTTTATATTGCATTATATTTTTTCATTTTAAATTTGCTTTTGAAAATTCCTTTAATTTTGATTCACTTTTATTTGAGTACTAACTTGCATTTCAGTATTTTGTAAAAGCATTTGTCTATCTCTCTGAAGGCTTTCTAGTGGAAGATTATTTTTCTGGTTTTAAAGTTCTCGTTAATCTCACTCTCCTTTTGAGAAACATATTATTTTCTTATCAGAATACCACTAGCTTACTTTAGAAAGTGGGTCAGTTTTAAAAGTTCATTAAGCCTTTAAAATCTCAATTCGCCCTCCCTTTCCCTCCCTTCATCTTGAGCTATTTTAGGACCTACATTTAGTATTAGAACCAAACTCCTTTTACATAAGGTCTTACAACCTTAGAGAGATCCACAAATATGGCATCTACCTCAAACAATGCAGCTCCTTCACTCATTGCTACTCCTTTTCAAGAAGGATAGTTTATAACATGACCTCCTTTGTTCTCAGGAAGCAACTATCCCTATTGGAAGGCAAAGATGTGTCATTTCTTATAATCAAATGACTTAGACTGTTAGGAATATGTCTTGGAAGGATATACTCATCCCACAAAGGATGATGGAATAAAGAAGAAGATCAAAGAAGAAAAACAAGCTACAAAAGCAAACTCTAAAGTAATGAGTTCAATAGAGTTTTTGGATGTGATACAGCAAAACAAATATGGGATAAGCTGGAAATAACCTATGAAGGAACTGAAGAAATTAAAGACTCAAGGCTTCATGTAATGATGAATGATTATGAAACATTCAGAATGAAGCATGATGAAACTATATCTAAAGCTAGTGATAGATTTGTGAACATTAAAAATGCTCTTAAAGCCCTTGGTGAACCCATTAGTGAAGTTCATCAAATCAAGGAGTTCTTAAGATCACTAACATCAAGATGGGAGTCCAAAGTGGCGATCTTGCTAGACAATAATATCTGAAATCTGTCATACAATGAGATAATTGGCTCTTTATTATCATATGAAATGCTAATCAAAAGCCAAATTGTTGATGCAGATGTAAAGAATAAAGAGAAAGAAAAAGGGATTGCACTTAAAGCTTCTTAGAGTGATAGTAATAGCTCACTCTCAAGTGATGAAGAGCTAGCTATAATGGCAAGAAAGTTTAGAAGAATGCTGAGAAAGGGAAGAAAGAAGCCATACAAAATTACAAGCCAAGAAAAATCATAAATGTATTAGAAAACTCAGAACAACAGTGGTATTATATGTTATGAATG
This sequence comes from Balakata baccata, assembly GCA_949630135.1. Classification (NCBI taxonomy): domain Eukaryota; kingdom Viridiplantae; phylum Streptophyta; class Magnoliopsida; order Malpighiales; family Euphorbiaceae; genus Balakata; species Balakata baccata. The sequence continues at coordinate 12,407 of CATIWF010121077.1, forward strand.
CAACCAACCTAGCCATATAAAATGCAGGTGCCCAAAGCTGAAACAGAAAGGAAAGAAGTATAAGAAACGTGCTATGGTTACAGCTTGGAGTAAGAGTGGAGAGTCAAGTTTAAGCTCAACTAATTCTGATGAAAATGAAGCAGCTCATACGACATTGATGGTTGAAATAACAGATGTTCAATCAAAACCATTGGAGCTTAGTGCTGACTGAAACTTTGAGGAAAACAACTCTGATTCTTCTTGTGATAATGATTTGTTGATATGCTTTGAAGAGTTACATTATAAATATGGTAAGATAAAGAAAAAGTATTATGTCAACAATTTTATGAAACAAGAGATGTTCGGTTAGGTAAGAAAATAAGAGTTGTTATGAATGATTATGTGCAATATACGAAAGATGATGCTTATTTTGATAAAATTGTTTCACATATCTTTCCACATATTACATGTTATTATTGTAATAAAAAGGGATAATACAACTGAATATTATTTCTTGAGAAAGAATGCAAATGCTAAAAAGGTTTGGGTTGTAAAAGGAAAATATCCTTTACAAACAAGTCACAAAAATGTGGATGTTCCATCCACTTCAACTAACAACTAAGAAGCCATATTGAAATAGGTACCTAAATCAACCTGATTTTCTTTTATAGGTATGTTTGAAGAGCACCTTAAGCTTGAACAAATGGTGTTTAGACAGTGGCTGCTCTAGACAAGTGACATGGGACAAAACAAAATTCAGCAAACTAAGTCCCACTTAAGATGGTAATGTTACCTTTGGTGATAAAAGCAAAGGAAAGATAGTTGGAAAAGGAACAATTGGTGGAAATCCTGCAATTGAAAATGTTTGTTTAGTTGAAGGAATGAAATATAATCTGTTGAGTATAAGTTAGCTTTATGATAAAGATAGAAAAGTTATTTTTGAAGTTGAGACATGTAAAGTTGAAGAGGCTACAACATATCAAGTGATTATTATTGGAAAAAGAGAAGGAAATGTTTATATGATTGATCAAAAAGAAGTAAAGAGAAGTGAAACAACATGTTTATTATTAAAGGATAATGAAAGTAAGCTTTGGCACAAAAAGTTAGGACACGCCAGCATACATCAACTTAAAAAGCTGCCCAAAAAGGATCTTGTAATAAGACTACCTAAATTAAGATATGAAAAGGCATATTTATGCAAGGCATGTCAACATGGAAAGCAACTAAGAAGTTCATTTAAACCTAAAAAGGAAATATCTATAAAGAGACCAGTGGAGTTGCTTACTTTGACCTTTTTAGTCCAATCACTCCATTAAGTCTTGGTGGAAAGGCATACAACTTTATTATTATAGATGATTATTCAAGAATTATATGGGTGCTATTTTTGACTCACAAAAATGAAGCTTTTGAAAGCTTTGAGAAGTTATGTAAGAGATTACATAATGAGAAGGGGTATTTAATCACTAGCATAAGAAGTGATCATAGTGGTGAGTTTAAGAACAAACAATTTGAAGAATTTTGCAGTAGCTATGGAATTACACATAATTTTTTTAGCACCAAAAACTCCACAATAAAATGGAGTAGTAGAAAGAAATAATAGAACCTTGCAAGAAATGGCAAGAATAATGTTGCATGATCATAATATGCCAAAATACTTCTAGGCAGAGGCTATAAACATAGCATGCTACACTTTAAATAGTGCTTTGATAAGGCCTACACTCAACAAAACATTATACGAGCTTTGGAAGGGAAGAAAGCCGAATATTAGCTATTTTTATGTCTTTGGATACCCATGTTACATTCTAAGTAATAAAGGTAGCTCAGGTAAATTTGATTCAAAAAGTGATGATGGAATATTTCTTGGATATTCAATACGTAGTAAAGCTTATAAAGTATTTCATAAACAAAGCTTATATGTTGAAGAGTCAATTAATGTAAAATTTGATGAAACTGATGACTACACTAGAGAAAGGTATTTTTCTGATGTTGATGTAGGAAATGAAGATGATAATGAAGAGAAAAATGATGTTGAAGTCAAAATTGAAAAAGGAGAATCATCCAAAGATGTGCAGGCAAAATTATAATACTATCAAAATACTCAGACTCAAACAGAACAACAATCAGAACTCCAACAAATCTAGTAGTATACTAATCTACCAAAAGAATGGAGATACCATAGAAATCATCCTCAAGAAAATATAATTGATAGCCCTCCAAATGAAAGATTCACAAGAAGCAAACTAAGGGAGTATTTCCGTAATTATGCTTTTGTTTCTCAAGTTGAGCCAAAAAACTTTGAAGAAACTCAAACTGATGATAATTGGATTCTTTGCTATGCAAGATGAATTAAATCAGTTTGAAAGAAACAAAGATTGGAAGCTAGTTCCTAGACCTAAGAATCATTCAATAATTGGTACAAATGGGTGTTTAGGAATAAATTAGATGAACATGGACATGTAATTAGAAATAAAGCTAGACTTATGGCTCAAGGCTATAATCAAGAAGAAGGAATTGATTTTTGATGAAATATTTACACCTGTAGCTAGACTAGAAGCAATTAGAATTCTATGTGCATTTGCATGTTTTAAAGATTTCATGCTTTACCAAATGGATGTTAAGAGTGCATTCTTAAATGGCCTGTTAAATGAAGAAGTATATGTTACTCAACCCCATAGATTTGAGGATCATAATCTACCTAATTATGTTTATAAACTCTCAAATGCTCTTTATGGTTTAAAATAAGCTCCAAGAGCTTGGTATGAAAGATTGAGCAAGTTCTGGATTGATTAAGGCTTCACTAGAGGAAAAGTTGACACAACATTGTTCATTAAGCATAAATCACATGACATGCTCATAATACAAATATATGTTGATGATATTATTTTTGGATCAACTAATTCTCCTCTTTGCAAAGAATTTGCTGACTGTATGAGGCAGGAATTTGAAATGAGCTTAATAGGTGAACTCACTTTCTTCTTGGGGCTACAAATAAAACAATATAAGGATGACATATTTATTAATCAAGGCAAATATACAAGAGAACTGCTGAAAAAGTTTAAAATGGAAATTCAAAGGCTACTAAAACTTTTATGAGTACAAGCTTAAAATTGGATGCTGATGAGAAAGGAAAGAGCATTGAAGAAAAGCTATATAGAGGAATGATTATTTCATTGCTCTACTTGACTGCTAGCAGACTATATATTCAATTCGCTGTTTGTCTTTGAGCAAGATTTCAATCATCTCCTGAAATTTCTCATCTTAGTGCAATTAAAAGAATCTTAAGATACTTGAATGGAACACAAGATTTGGGGCTTTGGTATCCAAAAGGAACAACAATGGAACTACTTGGATATACTAATTCAGACTTTAGTGGGTGTAGAATTGATAGAAAAAGCACTTCAGGGGCATGCCATTTCCTTGGTCAAGCTATAGTAACTTGGTTTAGTAGAAAGCAAACATCTATTGCTTTATCTACTACAAAAGCTGAGTATATAACTGCTAGTAGCTGTGTTGCTCAAATATTATAGATAAAATAGCAAATGGAAGATTATGGAATAAAGTATGATGTTGTTTCTATATATTGTGACAACACAAGTGTCATTGACATCACTAAAAATCCAGTTCAAAACTCAAGGATGAAGCACATTGAAGTGAGATACCATTTCATTCATGAGTATGTATAGAAAGGGAACATAAGTCTAGAGTTCATGCCAACTGATGATCAATTAGCTAACATATTCACTATGCCACTAAATGAAGAGAGATTTTGCCAAATAATAAGAAATTTTGGTATGGATAATGATCTAAAATAATGATCATCATTCATGGTATTTATGATTCATATATTTAATTCATTTATGATACGATTATATGTGAATTGTGAAAATTTTGTTGAATTCGTAGAATGCATTAAAGTAACCTATAAATAATCATTAGATACTATTAGAATTATTGATTATCTAATACTTTGTGCTAATAATGTTCTTGAGCCTATATGTTGTGTTTTTGTATTCATGATCTATGAATTCTCTGATGTGTTTATTTAATTTATAATTAACTGTTGATTACCATTGATACCCTTCAAGTCTCAAAGAATCAAATTAAAAATTAGGGATTAAATGGTCTTATAGTATGACTGGCACCTATGAGTCCTAGGTTTTTAGTTCTTCTTAGAGGCTTTGAAATTATTAAGTTTAATTGCTAAATAGAAAAGCTTTTGTTCTATTGTGTTTCTTAGTAGGATAATTTTAATGAATGAAAAGATTTTCCTTTTGGAACAAAAATAACAAGTTATGAATTAATTTTAAAACTCAAGTCAAACTCATATGGGAACTTATGTAATAATTATGGTTATTCAGAACCCTTAAGGATAGCAATGGAAATGTCTTTTCAACTGCTTTTTTTACTTTTCTCTTTCTTGCAATATTTCCTTAACTTAAACTAATTTCCTCCTATATGAACATAAGCCTCTCATAAATTCTTCCTACATTGCCAAAATTAATTTTGTTCTGTCTACCGAAGATTACTCTTCCACAAATGATTTCATTATCACCATAACTCTTAGCCACCGATCATTGTCAACCACTATTAGCAAATTGGTTATCAACGGACAAAAATCAAGGCCACGATTTCTTTATAGTGTCAAATCAATTTCTCTGTTTCACTATTGTAACTGCAATTTTTCTTCAAAGTTTCATATTTCTTCACCATGGCAAGAACCAAGGCATAAGCTCACAGGCCCTATGCTCGTCTTCTAACCAAAGCTCCAGATCCTCAACCTCCACCCACAAAACAAAACCCTAATTGTTGATGTATCGTCATTGAAGAATCATCCATAAATGATGAATCTAGTAGTAACTCTTTTCAAAATGGGAATAATGTTCTTACTGAGAAGATGAATGAAGACAATGACAACCCTTAAGGCAATTCTCAGCCAAATAGTGAACATGCCATCACAAAACCAATGGCATCGACTCAATTTGGTGAAGCTCTCCTACCTAGATCAAACATTAATTTGGTAATAGATCTTCCCTTTAATTTTATTATTACCAAAGCTGTGGATTGTGCATTTTTGGAATTCAAATTTCCTGAAATTTAGCAATGTATTGAATATCAAAAGTGGGATGTCATGCTTAAAATCAGAGAAAGACTGTACCCAAACCTGGTTAGGGAATTCTTTAATCATAGGGAAGTTATTGATGACAATTGCATTGCTATTTTGATGAATGCATAATTATATACCTTGACTTTGGAATTGCTTACTACTGTTTTTAAAATCTCCAATTCTGGACACTGCCTTTCAAAAGGGGAAAGTATAGTTATTAAATGATTTAATCCTACCAAATTCCTATCACAGACTCTCACCAATCCTAAAGTCGTGCCCAAATGTAGTGATCTAGCTTCCTCCATGATGAATTCTACTTATAGGGGCCTTCATAAAATTCTCTTATTTTTCAGTACCAAAGTTAGGAAGCATGCACTATGTGAGTGAAACTAGAATTGTGTTTGTTATAGTGCCTAGTTGAAAAGAAGCCTGTAAGCCTTTACCACTTAATGATGAAATTCATAGCTGAAGGGCATAGAAATTTTCCCTATGGTATATTGCTGACTCCTATTTTTAAGCATTGGAATCTTGTAACTGAAGATTTATGTTATGGGCCTACTGAACGTATTTCTATTATTGGAAAGAATTTTTTTGCTATTTCTAAAGGCAGAAGTGAAAAATCTATGAAAAGGAAAGCTGTGGAGTCAAAACAGGCTGGAGATAGTGGCAAAGCATAAAAAATTCAAGAGAATATCTTAGCTAAGTAGCTTAAGAGCCTCCAACAACAACTTGCTGTGGTCCAGAAGTAAGTCCTTACTATTGTAGAAAAGCAGAAAGAAATCCAGGTGAAAATGGACAAAAAGAAGGGAAAACAACCTATGCTGCTTGTCAAAACCAGTAAGGATGAAGATGATGATCCAAATCACACCTTGGCCCACATCCTTCAAAGGATCCTTCTTTTCCTCGTGGTGGCCCGATTATTAAAGAACCAACCTTTGAACAACCCCATATCTCTGATGATAATAGTGAACATACGACATCTGCTTCTCCTAAAGCTACCAAGACTATTGTCCCTTCTTCTATCAACATTCACACTCATAATAAGAGGAATGCCAAATCCATTACTACCACAAAGATTAAAAGAGGCAAATAGATATTAGATGAGGCAAAGGAAATTGAAACTCTTTTAGATGATGTGATGGATCTTGATGAAATGGTCTCTATTCCCACCAAAGATGTCTTTAAAATCTATAACTCTCTTTAAGCTACTGAACATCTTCTTCGGGCTTACCTTTTTAAATATAAGGCCTAATCTTTGCGAGTTATGTCTCTTGATCCCTCTTCTACTCCCAATCCACCCTAGTTAGCTCTACTGACCTCCAAACCTACCACCACTATCCTTTAGTCCAGCATATTACAATTTGCCATTATACCTTCTACTCAGAAGGGTATTAGTTCCAGTGCACCGGTTGATTTGAGTTAGTTTTTTTTTTCTTTTTTGCTGATGACAAAAAGGGTGATATAATGAATGGCTTATTTTTTACTACTTTTTGTTTTAGGACTTAGCTTTAAATTTTAATTGTGAATAGTCATTGTTTTAGGAATAATCATTGTTTTAGGACTTAGCTATGAACACTTTGAACTGTTGATATATGAATGACTGCTATTTTGATTAATATTTGTTGACTGTTACCTTGATTAATTATTGCTTAGTGCCTAGATGAATTATGGTTTATAGTACTTGAATAAGTATGTTGCAAGGTAAAGAGTATATTGATTAATAGTGTTGTCATTACTCATAGTTTAGATTAATGGCTATATATGAGACATTATGAATAGAACTGAATTCTAACAGAATGCTTCTTGATTTATAAGTAGTATTTTGATAGAATTTAGTTTCTAATGAGTAAAATGAAAATTATACTTGCTAAATCTTTCTTTGAACCCCCATACATGAATTGAGGGGGAAAGTGTCATAAGCCAACTTTGAACAAATTCTAAACATTATAATCAAGGTTTTGTCATCATAAAAAAGGAGAAAATGTTAGCTCAAATGCTACATTAAATTAAATCCCAAGTTTTGATGATTATAAAACCATGATATTAGAATTTGGTACTTTATTGTTTTAATTTCATATTCAAAGCTACAATATGGTTTGAAGATAAATATTAATTAAGAAGGGATTCATTTAAACAACAAGAAGGAACTTTAGGATCATATTGTAAAGTCATTGTAATGTGTGTCAAAAGTGAAGCTAAAAAATATTGGAAAAGTATTAAATAGCAATGTTCTTTTTAATTGTTAGAAACCTAGTATTGAAGGAGTATATGCTAATCGTGCACTGACAGTCTGTGCTAAAAGACAAAAACAACAACTAGTTTTGCAAAAACAATTTCTTGTCTCTACTGGCTAGTTTTCTACTCAAAAACTATAAATACATGTTGAAAAGATATTTTGGTTGTTGGAAAAATATATTTGTTCTTCATCTTTCAAAAAGCTTTTCCTTCCACTTGAGCTTCATATTTGACATTTCCTTCACTTTGTCTCTTAGTTTTTGTTATATTCATCAAATTCAAATTTGCTTAAAGTGTGTTTGAGCTGTAATCTTTCAAATAGAGCTTTAATAGTTGTTTTGGATTGGTTATCACCTAGGGTTTCAAGCTAATCAAATGTTTATCAAGTTTTACTTTGCAAAAACTTGTGATTGCGAGTATGAGCTTAGGTTTAGCTCCGTTTAAGGTTGTAATTGGCTTAACTATTACCTTTGAAAAGAGTTATTGGTAGAGTTACTATCAAGATTAAATCTTGAGGAGTAGATATAGGCTAAGAAAAGCCGAATTACTATAAATTAACTGTCAAAGCTCTCTTACTTTGCCTCTATTTTATATTGCTGCAAAGTTGTTATATTCTTTCATTTTAAATTTGCTTTTGAAAATTCCTTTAATTTTGATTTACTTTTATTTGAGAACTAACTTGCATTTTAGTATTTTGTAAAAGCATTTGTCTATCTCTCTGAAGGCTTTCTAGTAGAAGATTATTTTTCTAGTTTTAAAGTTCTCGTTAATCTCACTCTACTTTTGAGAAACATACTATGTTTTGATTAAAATACCAATAGTTTACTTCAGAAAGTGGGTCGGTTTTAACAGTTTATTAAGTTTTTAAAATCTCAATTCATCCCCTTTCTTGAACTATTTTGGGACCTTCAAATTTGTGGTATAGAGTTTGGACTATTAGATCTCTTATTGCTCTGATACCATGTTATGATAAATTTCCATAAGTTTATATATATATAAAAGTGTAAACCTTAGTAACTTAGAATATAATAGGAAATAGAATACTACACAATATAGAATTAGAATAGAAGTAGATTATAGTTAGATATATATGAAGTTTGATCCTCATCTTTATCAAAAGGGATTAGTAGGGTTTTGTTTTTAAATTTTATTCTTATTTTTTTAAAATTATTATATATTTCAAATTACTTTTTTTTTACACTACCTACATATATCTAAAGAAAATTTTGATAATTTTTAAATTTAATTTTACATTTTAATATCATGTAATCAAATATAAAAGGTATAAGGTACAAGGTGCCCCAAATTTATCTTGTTTTGTCATTTAACCCCCTAAAATATTTTTTTATCCAATTTGCCCCCAATTTCAATTTTTGGTCCACATTACTCTCTTGTATTTTAGAAAGATATTATCTCTTGCTTCTCAATGCTGACATGTCATCATATTATATCAACATATGCTAACATGGCATAGTAACATGTCAGTATTGGGGCAGAAGGTTACATTTTTATAATATATAAGGAGTTAAATGTGAACCAAAAATTGAATTCACAAGCTAAACTAGATAAAAAAAAAAAAAAAATCTTAAAGAGCAAAATGGAAAAATCTAACAAATAGAAAGAGTCAAATATGACTTGACCCAATATAAAACCATTCATTATCCTACATACCTTCCAAACATGACAATATAAATACTACATTCTACCATACTTTACTTGCATTACTTTATTTTACCTTACTTTATTATACTCTCTTCTACCCTCATCCAAAAAAAAGTGTAAATGTCATCCATTGCACATTCCAATTTATATAAAATATAAATCATAATGCACCTAAAATATAAGAGAAATGTAAAATACCTTCTCGATATTATTTTCTTTATTATTTTTTTTATCCTTTCAATAAAATATAC
>CATIWF010121093.1:0-39983 GCA_949630135.1 Balakata baccata
ATAGAATAGTTATCTATTATATTACTCGTCTATTCCATGACCAAACATGAATTAAGATTAATACAACAAAATTATATTTTGTTCTTATATATCTGAGCCATCATGGCTTCTTTAGCAAATAACAACGCCATTGTTTCCTCTCAAAAACACCATTCATTTGCTATCAAACTAACCTTCACAAATTACCGAGCATGCATGGAAAACTCAGTTCATCCCCTTGACACATCTTTTAAGGTTAATTCATGACTAGACTCACTGATGGTATATCTGAGTTTTCTGCTTAATTCCTTCTATAGAAATCTTGACCTCTTTCTTACATAGTGTTTTGGAAAAGCTTAAAGATTGAAAAATTGGATCCGACTGAATTCTTAATTTCTAAACAATTAAAGGCTTTTTTGACATTGTGTTTAGAAAAAATATTTTTCAGAAAAAATTTTATATTTTTAATTTTTTTGAATTTTGAAAACTGCTTTTAAATAAAAGCATATAAATAAATGTTTTTCCAAATATGATTTATAAAAAATCAACTTTGAAAAAAATAGTTTATAAAAAATTTTAAAAGTTAGTCAATTAAATCCAAAAAATTCAAAATATATTTTTAGAACTCTTAACAACAATCTCAAACACCTCCTAAGTATTATGTTTGGAAGGTAGTATAAGTTGATAAAATCCATTCTTTTATTGAAAAAATGATTTTGAAAGAAAAATGAAATCATATCAAAATAAAATGATCTTGTAAGAATTTATTTCAATTAATGAGATTTATATATTAATTAAAGACTTAAAATATTCATTTTTTATCAAATACATGCATGCTAGGGAAGGGTGGGACTTGAATTTGAATAGTTAGACTCCTAAAATCTTTAACTAACTGAGTGATTTTTCATGATTTTTAATAAAAGAAATATGATTTATAAAAAAAAATGAGTGATTTTCCAAACTTAAAATATTCATACCCAAAATGGTTTTTTTTTCTTCCATAAATAAGGGTTAAATAAAATAAAAATACTCATTTTACTTTCAAGTGTTCCAAGAAAAAGAATTAAATAGATTTTCTGACTTAAATGGCGTACTAACGTTGATTTTTCTCCAAACAAACTTCATGAATTTCCTAAAAATAAGAAACAATTAAAGAGTTTGCAACAATACACCTACAGCCCGTTTGGTTCAAGTATTGATTAAACTATATGATTAATATTAATGCTAGGTTTAGTTAAGCCATTGGATTAGTTAAGTTAGCTCTTATTAGTAGAAATATTTTAATCTTAATATAATTAATCCAAATTTTTAAGTTCATGTATGAAGGTTTAAGTAATAGGATAAATTAGTGGAATAATTAAATTACTTAAATACCTTTTGCCATACATTCATAATTTTCAAATTTTTTTTATTAATTCAACCATCTTAGTTACAACAATTGGACAGTCTTAAAACTTTAAAACACAATCAAAATGGAATCACCAATTCACAAAATATAGAATGATTAGCAAAGCATGATCCATCACAAAAATCCCAAATTTTCCTCATATACAAATAAAAATATCTTTTAACTCAAAATTAAAACTAGTATATTTTTGGGAAAGAAGAAAAATAATAATGAGTTTAGAGCTTACAATTTTATAAATATAGGGATTAATAATCCCACAAGATAAGGATTAATAAAGACATGAAAGAGGTAGGTTTTAATTAATCTTCATTGTATAACTCCCATGAGATTACTAAGCCAAACTTTATTTTTTGAACCAAACAAGGGATTAGTGATTAATCCTATGACTTAGCTAAGCAATCCCTCGTATAAGGCATATTTTTAGGTTTTTAGCATTAATTCTTTTATACAGATTTTAGTTTTATGTCTTGCAAACAATTAGTAAGAAATTGAACGAAGGAAAGATACATACATGATTAAACAATAAAAAAACACTGTGCCATTACCAATTCACCATGCTTGTTAGGTTAGACACCATAATTAATTAACATAATTATTCTTAACTAACTAGAACTGTTTGTTCAACTAATCTTCGATAAGATTCATGTAATCTTTCTACACAATTCAATGAACCCATAAAGCTAGTTAACCCTAACAACTTCCAAAATCTGAAAGTAAGATTGTCCCATTAATTTCCGTGATCTTCTGCTAAAACTGTTCAATAAAGAACTGCCAGAATCCTTAAACTTGCCACTAATTTGTGTAATTTTCTTTCTCTTATATAATTGTGTAGTGGGAAATCTTTGTGGAAATCTTAATCAACAACCTCATTAAAACATTGAATTATATAATTGAAAGGGGGCATGGCCCTTGGTGCACCAACAACAAATGAATCCCAATGTCTTAAGGTTACAAGCCAGATGGCAGTGACACCAAGCCCTATGAGGCTATAACACAAAGTTCTAGGATTCTTTTTGTAGGCCCATCCTACTCTCAGACCTCAAATGCAGCTAAATTTTTATTTGATAACCCAACAAAATAAAAACCTAAATTATCTTGTACCAAAAATAAACCTTAATGATCATGCTGTTTAGTCCCATAATCACAGTACACCATTAAGTACTTTTCTTGAGTTGATTCATCATTAGACAGTGTACTACTATAGGAATCCATTTCTGATATTAAAACCTTAAAAGATTTACAAGATTAGTTGATTCAGGATGTCTGTTACAGACATGTCACAGAGAAAAACAAAATTCTACAAGACAAAAGCAAGGCCAACCCTGTTAATGACTTCACATCTAGTTCAAGAACAAACAAACCTACAGTCAGATTCTTATAGTCTCGTTCAGACAACAAAACAAATACATATGCACAGTGAAATTAAGGTTCATTTCTCGTTTGTTTGTATTTTAATTTTTAAGAAAGAGAAACAAACATGATAGATCACAGCCATGGTCATAGGAAAGGGAATATAGGGATGATTTTTAATATAATGCAGACCTTTACTTGAGCTACTATTATCAAAACAGCCATAACCCATAGCCAAAAATAAATAAGAAAAAAAAAAAATATATATATATATAGACACACGAATTAGATAATAAAAAACGCAAATGAAAATAGAAAAATTACCAAGAATTAGTGGAGTACTCAAAGAGCTTCCCTTTAGTAGAGAAAACAATCAAAGCCACTTCAGCATCACAAAGAACTGAGATCTCATGAGCTTTCTTTAACAGACCATTTCTTCTCTTAGAGAAAGTCACTTGCCTGTTGATCTTGTTTTCGATCCGCTTCAACTGAACCCTACCTCTCCCCATTTTCTCTCTTTTCTTGGAATTCCTACTACTGTATATGCAAGAAAGCCACCAAACTCAAATCAAGAAAACCAAAAACCTAGCTAGCTTCAGTTCAAGAAAAGCAAGAAATGAAAGACTAGCTAGCAAGGAAAGAAGAAAAAGGAATAAGGAAATTGGAAAGTTTCCGTTTTTGTGCTAGCGATCAGGTTTTCTTGTTATTGTTTGAAGCAAAGGGTAAGGATTTAGAGGCAAATGGTGAAGTGGTTTTATAAAACAGGAGTTTTTTTTTTTTGGGTTGGGAATTTTAGAAAAAGAAAGACAAAGAAGAAACAATGAAGAAGATGGGTTTGAAAGGGGAAGTGAAGTGAGGTGTGGGGTGGGGTGGGGGAAGAGTCCGTACATAATGTTGTCAGTTTGTGGTGGGAAAGAGGGAAACTTGGATGGGTTTTATGTCAATTTTGATTGGTGACGGCGCTTTCTTTCTTTCTTTTGACTGTTAACTCTGAATTATTATTATCAGTTGTTATTAGAAATACCTAGAAAAGCAAAACCTACAAGAGAAAAACAATTATATTGTATTATTTATTAATGATAATGAGCATGTACGAAATTCTTTCGCTTAATAAAAATTTCGATTTTGAATTTAAAAAATATAGCGACTTTAAAATTTTTGTGAAAAATTTATAAATAGAATCAATATTAGTATGTGTTGAAAACACACTATATACAAAAAATATTAGTATTAATTTTAAAATTTTTATACAAATTAAAAAATAATTAATTTATAAATTTTTTTCAACTATTTTTTAAACATAAATTTTAACTAAATAAATTTGTAACCTCAGTCAATAAAAATTAATAAGGGAATATATATATATATATATATATATATATATATATATATAGTTTTCATAATAATTTGAATATTTTTTCTGGACGAGTTAAGTCTTGAGAATATTTTTATGATAATATTTGAGCCACTTACTAATCTTCAGATGGTAGACAACCTACATTCATTTTTGTTCAATTATGCTACTAGAATCATTAAGTTTTGCTAAGGAATACAGGTTTTGCTCATGAATTTTGATCTTAAATGTGAAAGAGATGTGTTTAGTTATTGCACAATATATACTTCTACCTGTACCCAACCGATCATTTGTTTTTCTCTTAATTGTTTAGGATGAGAAATTTGTACAACATTGATGAAGACAATTCTTTATATATATATATATTAATAAGAAAGATCAAATATATATAATTATATATTTAAATCCTTTTTTTTTGATAAATAATTTTTATTAAAAATTGCCGGGAAAAAAACACCCCAGAAAACTTAAAACATCTCAAATGCAAGTGAAAAACCCCAAAACACTATATACTCAAATCTTATATATAATGCAATAATAATGCTTTTGATAAGAATAAATTAACTGATATTTTCCTTTAATTAAATACATGTGGACGAGATGACATGAGTTTCTTCTATTTTTCTAGATGTATTGATTTCAAAATCTGAGTGTGCAGTTATTTTAAAACTCTTGAGAGAATACTTTGTTGTCTTTAAGATCCTTTCCTGTACGAGCATAATCAATCTCAATATATAATCCTAATTGATTGACTAAAGATACATTTGATATAAAAAAAAATTGACCAATAATTTTAATTTAATAGTAATTTGTCCGGTAACAAATAGTGTAAATTCTCGAATCCAAATATTCAATAGTACCTTTTTATACTAAAAAAATATACATTTAAGTGGGATTATAGTGCTTGAAGTTAATTTCATGAATTAATAAATTCAAGAATATTTAAATATAATTAAGGAAAATCCCATCAACTTTCCTGCAAGAAAGCTTAAAAAATGAAAAAGGAAAGGAAAATACTAAATATGGTTCGCTTTTGGACTTATGTTGTCCAATTCCATGCGCAAGCAATTTGGTCATAATAAATTATTATTAATTTCGGATACTTTTTCCTTAGGTGTTGTAGACCGTCCAATCCGTCAAAACGAACTAACCTTCAATTAAACTGTAATTTTAAAAATATAATAAATTAGATTTATTTATATTTTTTCAATCCGCATTTTATGAATTAAATTGAATTTTTTATATTTTAATTCGTAAAAATTGATCTGCAATCCCCAAAATCAGTATATATATATATATTATTTTTTTAATTACCAATTGTATTTTAAATTTATTTTAATTTTATTGTACAATAAATGTAAAATTTATATTAATATATAATTTAGTAAACTAATTAAGTAATATTCTAAATAATCTAACTTATAATAAGTGCATTATAATTATACAATAAATCAATCTATTTAGTTATTTATTTTTATTATATTAAATAATTTTTTATCAACATAATTATAATATATTGAAATATATAAAATTTATTTTTTAATATCTTATTAACCATTGAAACCTATTTTTAAGCACATCAATTATATTTTTCTGTTAATTAAATTAATTCAACTACAACTATAATTGGTTTATAGTCTAATTTTTTAATAATCACATATATTTTTTTCCTTAACTATATTATTAGAGGATTAATAAAAAAATTTATATAAATAATTATAGTGAATTAATCAAACAACATAATTAAAGTTATTAATAATTTTTATGCTAATGCATTATTGTAATTATTTAAAGAATATTTCATATAAAATTTAAAATAATTAAAATAACTATTGTAATTTTTATAATATGACTTAGGAAAAATTACTGTTTACCTCTATAGTTTTATATAATGCATTAGTACATTTTGAGGTTTGAAAACCATACGATTTAACTCCTATATTCTATTTTCGTTAAATTATATAATTATTCTGTTAAATTTTAAGACATTACCATTTGTAAGAAATAATAAACTAATATCCTTTGTGGTTTTACATAATATGCTAAAAATTGTATATTTTTCAAAGTAATTTATGTAATGAAATAAAATTTTTTGGGATATTATAGATGTTTGTGAAATATTATTATTATTATTAAATAAATGTAAAAAATATATAAAATTAAACCTCAAACAGATCTAATTCAACCCGCAATTGTGGTTTGAATTGAATTAATTTTTGTATATTCTTAAATTTAATTGGATGAAAAAATTTTCAATATGTAAATTGTCCATTTAATTGAATATTATGTCTAACTCATACCAAACCCTATGTGAACACCATGCCTTTTCCACTGCCTTGCTCTAGTACCAGCAGAGGACCAGAAAGTGGCTAACAGTGAAGCCAGACATTGCCTAATAATCTTTTAGTCCCTTCACCTAATTCACTTGTTTCTATTTGGGTTTCTAGCAAATGTGCCATTACTTATTTCTCATAATAATCTGGGGTAAAATTTTTATTTGTTATTGTTAAAATGTTAATGAATTAATTATAAAAAATGTTAATAATTCATTGGTTATGTTATATATTATAATATGATTTAATTTAATTTATTTTATAATTTTTATTTGGGGTAACTTTAAAATAACTCCTAACATATTCACTACTTTTTCAATTGGACATCTATTTTCAGTTTTTTTTTTCAATTAGACATATTTAACACTTGAAATTTTTTTCAATTGGACACCTCCGTCTATTTTTTTTAATTCAAAATCTAATAGCGAATAATTAAAAAAATTTGCGATGAATTTTTAAAGGTAATCCGTGATAAGAATTTTAGTAATTCAAAAAATTAATAATTTTTTCTCTTTTAACTTGTCAATTGTTTGTCATTTGTTTATTAGAAGTGACGAAGTCAGGAATTTAGTTAGAAAAGTATAAAAATAAAAATTATGATCAATAGTAACTTAAGACAACAATTACATATGAACTGCAATCAAATTTTTTGTAATTATAACTCTTATATAATAAATAATTAAATAATCATGAAAACAAAAAAAATTTAATTAAATAATTTTTAATATCTCTTATTTTAGATAAAACAAAAAATATCTATTTCTTAATTATTGAAATAACAATTGATCATTGCTAAATAATTAAAATGAATTCAATAAAAAAATTATAAAGCGTAAATTTAAAAAAATTTAAGAAAATGTTAAATTTATTAAATTACCCTAAAAATTTCAAAAATTTCAGGAGAGCCCAGTGCCCCTTGGCCGATATGTGCCTACATCCATGATTGTAACGTTAACATTTTTTGTTCTACAATTGATTAATTTTTTTTTAAATAACAAAATTTACTAAAAATTATCAATATTTAAATTACTAAAATTACTTATATTAATTTTGCTAAATTAATATTTTTGGTGAATTAATATTTTACTAACAAAGGGCCCAACGGCCCCTTGGACGGTATGTGCCTCCATCCATGATTGTAACGTTAAAATTTTTTGTTCTACAGTTGATTAATTTTTTTTAAAATAACAAAATTTACTTAAAATTATCAATTTTTAAATTACTAAAATTACTTATATTAATTTTGCTAAATTGATATTTTTGGTGAATTAATATTTACTAACAAATGAATGTAAGATATTTCAGTAAATTAAAATTTTATTCTTTAACTTTGAGTTATATCTTGCTTAATTTGAGTTAAAAAAAAACCATAATGTTTATAATCATTAGATTATTTATTTTTAATTCTAACCATTAGATCCAATGAACTGTAATCTACTAAGCAAGTTAATTAATCTACTAATATAAGTAAAATTCAAGTATATCGTACATCTAGTGTATTGTAGCAAAAACCTAAGACAAAAGTGTTAATAGATAGAATACATGGGTTTGTCGGTGCACACTAACACAAAAAAAAAAAAAAAAGAACTTACCTTTTAGCGACAAAAAATATTTCTTCTTTTTCTTGTATGCCCCAAACATCCCATTTCTTTCTGGCGACCGTCAGTTTATGTATTAGTGACGAAATATATCCGTCCTCTCCAACTCCTAGCTAATATTTTAGAAAAAAGTGCAAAATCCGTCGTTAATTTGTTTACGTCTGTCGCTAAAAATTGTTGCTAGTTGAATTGTAAGATTATTCGAATTTGAATGGGGGAAGTGGTCCCTTGAATACTCATAATTAAGCCAAAATTATATTTTATACAAACGATTTTGTACCTTCACCTCTTAATTATTATTATATAAAAAAAATATCCAAGTAATTCCGGGACCGTTTCAGCTCCCTAGGACTTCATTACTTCCATAATATTTACCTCGTACAAAACTCTACCTATCTCAATAACATTTGGGGACCATTCTTTAATAATATTATATGTTAAAACAAATTAAACTAAAGGACAATTGGGACCATTTTACATGTGCTCTCCTTGCCCTAAATTGCTTAAAATAAAGTAAGTATAAACAATTGAAGGATAACAACTTTTCTTCATTGGGTAACATGTGTAATTTACATAAATTATTTGTATAATGACCACATGCTTCTCGAAAATGCATCGAACATTTAAATTTCTGATATTATCTTATCTTGCCGGTAAAATAGGGAGACTTCTCTTATAGTGTTACTAATTTGAGAAGACAACTTAAATCTGATAACCCTAATAGTCTACTTAAGACGGTAAGAGACATGAAAATATAATCCCAATATATGTAAATAATTATTTAAATATTCTTCATTATTTTCTTTTTTTACCCTCTTTTAGACTCTCATATAAAGGAGGGTAAAAAAAAGAATATTTAAATAATTATTTACATATAATAGGATTATATTTTCATATAAACTTAAAATTTAAAGTAGTTTGAAAATCAATAACTCTACATGACTATGATATTCCATGGAGATTTGGCAAATATATATAAACATAAAGAAACTTGAAAAAAAATATTCCTTCTTCTTTATATATATATTCATTAGCTATATATGTTGGAGGAATCTCATTTAAGTGACTCTAATAATTATGCAAACTTTACTAACTAACAAAGTTTTTTTTTTTGACAGAAACTAACTAACAAAGTTTTAATATGAAGATTCTGATATGCTAATTTCTTGCTAAATCTTCTTTTTTCTACAACTTTATATCCCTCATAAGTAAATTGATATAAAGTTCTAAGACGCATCTTTCTGCTGGTATGTATAATAATTAGCATTAGTTTGATCTTTTTTTTTAAAAAAAAAAAAATTATATGTATAGTTTTCTTCTAAGAATAATGCTTCCATATTGATATTGTGGCAAAAAGGAATGGGTAAATTATTATTGTTATTATTATTATTATTATTGTGCTTGCAAATGAGGCAATGAATGATTACAAAAATATTCTGGTGCTGCTAAAAGAGGCAACTTTTGCAGAAAGGAGGCATGCTTCTGAAAATGAAGCATCATTTCTTGCTAAACCTATGGTAACACAATAGATTAAATTTATATCAATTTGCTTCCTGAATTTATTCAGAATAAAATTCATTTTATGCATATATACAAAAAATCATGTGAATGTTTAGCATGACTCAAAACTTGCAACAGTTTTATGTAAAATATTTCAAATTACTCATTTGTTTAAATTAAAAAGGGACTAAATTGGCATAAAATCAAACTTTGATTTTTAATATATCCATATAATTAGTTAATTGCTTTTTTTTTTTTACAAGTAAAATAATTTTATTGATTCAAATTATAACAATACATTGATAGAAACATATACAAATATGCTAAAAATTATAGAGGAAGAAACAACAACAAAATTCACAGTATCCAGGTTAATAGTATAATAAATTGGCTCAAATCTTACAAATTTGATAATACAGTAGCTACTAGAATACATATGCTTTCAGTTTTGCAACATACTGACGACCATAATCTGATTTGTTAATCATATTGGATCGAATTTACTTTGTCTATCTAAATCGTCTACACACAAAAACACTGCAATAAGACGTTAGAATAAAACATCGTAATAAAACGACAAAATAAAATACTGTAACAAGACGGCAAAATCATAAAAAATAAAACAAATAAAATAAAAATCTAGATATATGTGAAATAACTAGTTATTTTAGAAATAATTAGATAAAGTAAGATGTAGATGAGTGATTTCATATTAATAACGGCAAAAAATAATCTCTTATTGCTTAAGGAAGATGGTGGCTATAGAAAAAAAGAAGAAAAAATCGAGAGAAAAGAAGGCGAAGGTATTGAACAATAGTAAATTGTTCTAGAACCTAAAATTAATTAATTGTTAGAAATAAGTTTTGGGGGAAATTGATATTAAGCATGTTGTTAAATTGCAAGCGCTTAGAAAAACATTTTTCTTGAATTTATTATATATTTTTTTTCAACGACTCAGAATTTCAAAATGAAAAGGAAAATCATGATATACCAAACTGCAATGATAATGCCCTTTGAAATGAATAAGAAAAGAATGGAAAAATGATATCACTCACTCTGTGGAGGTGTTAGGTGTGTGTTAGTGTTACCAAAGAAAGAAAGACATAATTCAAAAATCAAAATGATATTGGTCCAAATCAGGCATGAAATATTATAATTAAGGAAGCAACTTGTTCCCATTGAATTTAATTATATATTTATTTATCTATTACAAAAAAAAAAAAAAAAAAACCCTCTTCTCTAGGATTTTCTTTTGTGGATTTCTATTTACAGACAGCTCCCTTAACTTTATGCATTTTAGCGATCATGGCTTAGGTATGATGGTCTTCATATCTTTTGCTAAAAATAGAAAATTAAATTACTAAGTGGGGAAACCTGGAAATTAAGGTCAATGTTACTATTAATAGTTGAAGATAGATTGAGTACTGACACAAATTGTGGATTTAATTAATGATAATACCATACCAAATTAATACTCCCTCTATTCCCCCTCAAATTTCTTCAAATATATATAACTATTCGAAAATTAGAAATATGATATAATAACTTCAATAATATTTATAAAAATATATTTAAAAATGTGAAAAAAATATACATGCAGTTGGGATAATATGAAAAGACTAAAATTTTAAAAAAAAATTAATGCTTAATTAATTTTTTTTTATAGACACTTAAAATAGAACTTTAAAATAATCCAATTGGTTTTGACTGCTTTAAGCGGCAGACACCAAAATAAAATCATTTGTGACCCAATTAATTAAAAATTCTAAGAGTATAAAAATAATGCAATTTCGAATTTTAATTTAATTTTATTTATCCTCTCCGGTAGTGGGGAGAGAAGATTATAGATGCAATTCAAATTAGAGGATTTTATATGAATTTCCTAATTTTATTTTTAAAATTACCACCATTTTTATTTTTTATTTTTATCAAACTCCTTTTCATTTTTTTTTTTTCAATTTTACCTTTTTATTTTCCTTCTCTTCTATCTCTCTCCATCTCTAAGAACAACGAAGGAGCATTGATGAAGGCATCGTTGGTCAATCGAAGCCATTGGTCAATTTCCTGATGTCCTCGCCGAATTCTCTGCCATCAGCACTGATCGTTATTCATTGTTACAGACTCTCCTCAACTCCATTAGAGCCGGTTCAGATGGTTTTGTGTTGGTTGATGACTTTGAAATCACATATCTAAACAGACCAAATGATAAATTGTTTGATTGGTTCTTTCAGCCTCTAATGGTTTTACAAGAACATATTGGGGTCATCAACTTGGAAGAAGGTGAAAAAAGATTCTTGCAGAAATGAGTTCTTTATGGAAACAATACCCAACCGATAGAAGCTTGGAAAATTGCGTATTTGCCTTATTTTATTGATTCATTGTTACGATCGTTATTCATACCTAAGGATACTCTTAGAGCTGCTCAAATTGTGTATTTGCATTATTTAATTATTGTGTTATTCAAATTGCAGAGGTATTAATTATTGTTTATTTAATTTCTTTTTCTTTAGATGAAAATCATCAAAATATTTTCAAAATATATTGAACTAAGATATATTTAAGGTATTTCTAAAAATATATAACTAAGATATATCTAAAATATACTAGAGATATATTGAATATGTATTTTTTAATATATTTTGGAGTGATTTTTTGAGTTTAGATATTTGTATAATATTTTTTAAGTACTATTCGTAGTTTTGAAAAAAAAACTTTAAGTGAAGGTAATATAATATTTTAGGAGATTTTTGACATTTCTTAAAAATTCCATTCAAATTAAGGTGCCCCAAAGTCACAAAGAGATTTAATGCAAGAGATAAGTTGTTCATGCCACAAATTCAAATCATTCCTGATTTAGTTTTTACAAATTTTTACTTTTCCAAAATTTAGCGTTTAACAAACGCGGAGTGCATACATTCCTATATATTTTTAAAGATTAGTAGAATAAAAGTGTCCAGTATAAAAAAAAAAAAAAAAAAAAGCTTACGGAATGTACTTTTTCCTTAATGCAACAGGTAAGTTGGATTGAATTAAGCCCAATCAGACTGAACAAGTATTGCCGAGGTTTCTCAGAGGCAGCCCGGCCCATTTTCAAACCATTTTTCTCAAATCATAAAATTGGCAAATGACACAGAATATTCTCCAAAATATTTTTACTTATATAATTCTAAGTAGTTCTGATACATTTATAATTGTTCCTCTGTTATCCCATAAACACTATTGTTATCATTACACATTACAAAGCATAAACAAAAACCATTACTGTATTTTTTCAACTTTATGAGATGTTTTGAGTTTGAATTTTAGATATGTAATTACTTTAAAATTTTTGAATGAATGATTTACTATATTTTTTAGAGTATCATTTGAAACACTTTGAGTTATTCATACTAATTCCATTATTAGATTAAAAAATAATAATAATAAAAAAAGGGAACAATCATTGTATTATCCGTTCCACACTCGAGATTAGTTAATTACAGTAAGGCAAGTATCATCAATTTGTCAAAAATTAAATTAATTTGGCCAAAAGAAATTTTCAAATTTAGTTCTAAATTGGGTTTTGGTTTTAGGTAGTAGTGGCAACGGAGCGGATCAGGATTGTATCTCACTCTTTTCGTTTTTGTCCTCATTTATAAATTTATATTTTTGTCTCCGTCCCATACCCATACGGGAAGGTAATATTAATCTTCATTCCCTCCTTAAGCAGAAATCAGATATATTTCTGCTATATTTTTTAACTTAATTATATTTGATATATCTATTTAATTTATAATTTCATTTACATCAAAATAAATCCAAAATAAGAGCAAAAATTATAAAAAAAATTCAATATTTTAATTTTTACTGGCTCATATTTCATATTTAACTAATAAAAATGTCAATATTAATCAATTCATAGTTAACTAGCTAAGTGAATATTCATTATAATTAAAAAATAAAAAAGCAAGCTATTGTAAGTTTATAACCACTATGTCTAAAAATTTAAAGAAAAATTACGATTTACCTCATGTAATTTGATATAATACATTAGTACCACCTGAAGTATGAAATTATACTATTTATACTCCTGAAAGTTTGATATATTACATTAATTAATACCCTTTTGCAAGTTTGATTTATTGTATTAGCACTCTTCTAAATTTTGATATATTGTACTAGTATTTATCTGAATAAAAAAAATATTCTTTATTACTAACAATAAATGTCTTAAAATTTAACAGAAGAATTTTATAGTTTAACGAAAATAAAATAGAGATGAGCAAATCGTATAATTTTCTAACATCAGAGAATACTAATGTATTATATCAAACTACATAGGGTAAATAGTAATTTTTCTAAAGTTTAAAATAATTTTCTATGTTATTCTTAAAGCTAAAATAATTTAAAATGATAAAAAGTAGAAGTTGTTGGGTGTCGAAACCAATAAAAATAAATTACATACTCTTCAAATATTAAATTGCAATAGTGATGAGTATGGTTGAATCCCAAAAAACTGATAAATTTATTTCTCAATGCAAGTAACTGGAAAATGATGAGGGGTGTTATAAAGTTGAATTAAAATAAAATTCAAGAAATAAATAAATTGCATAAAAGGTATAACCAACCTTGGAGATTTTTCAATTGATCATTGATACAA
This sequence comes from Balakata baccata, assembly GCA_949630135.1. Classification (NCBI taxonomy): domain Eukaryota; kingdom Viridiplantae; phylum Streptophyta; class Magnoliopsida; order Malpighiales; family Euphorbiaceae; genus Balakata; species Balakata baccata. Next base: position 14,162 of record CATIWF010121093.1, read on the forward strand.
ATAAAATCAATTATGATCTAAATATATCGGTTCTAGCCACTAATATGCTATAGCAACTAACATTTCCCTTAATTATTCAATAATCAAAATATACCCTTCAATTATTCCCTTATTATTAAATAGTCCAAGAAACGCTCTTAAAATTTAATTTAACATCAGCATTACGAATTAAGAAGACAGTCAATGCAAACTAACTTTAAATTTGATCATATATTTCCACAATATAAATCAAAAATTTGTCCATAATCAACTATATTGTTTGTTACTTATGTCAGATTAATCAAACAATTACTGATTTGACAATCTTAACTAACAATAAATTGCAATAATAAATCAAATAATTAACCACTTATTCAATTCATCAAACAATTATATCAACAAGCATAATACTTGAAATAGAAAAGATAAAGAGTTAAGATTAGATCTCACAAGTGAAAATTTCAAAAAAACTTGATTAACCTTCAACTAGAAATAAATTTAGTATACTTTAAACTTAAATTACATATCTCAAATAATAAAAATTAAAGTCTGAATATGAAAATGTCATTCCAATATATATTTTTACAGCCACTGAAAAAGAGGTTTAAATAGCATAAGCTAATTCTAAAGTCGTCCAAAACAAAATAGGAAGAAATTCTAAACAGACAGCAACTTTAATAAAAAGTGTGACTAGGGATGGCAACAGGTACGAGTTTTGCAGGTATCCACTAAATTCGAACCAATTTAAACCCTAATGGGTAATTCTATTAGGGTTTTGAGACGAGTACGGGTAGCTGTCATCGGGTACCCGCTACCCAATAAATCCGATTATATATATATATATATAAATTTTATTTTATTGTAATTTATTGAATGTAATGATATAATTAATTATTTTTTATGTGTTGTTGAATTAAAAATATGATGGAAGTTGAAAATTTGAAATATAATTTTTTTATCATAATGTAAAATATTTAAATTTTATTATTTTAATATTATTTTTATATGATCTGATGAATTATTTTAATTTAAATGTATTTAATTTTTATTTTGTTTGTTTTATTTGATTTTGTAGTAATTTATAATAAATTGTTTGTATATTTTTATTAATTTTTAATTATTTATTAGTTTGAATTTTATTTTATTTTAAAATTTTTAATGATAAACGAGTTTGGGTAATTAAACAAGTAATACTAATCGGGTTTAAGATGGATACGGGCAAGTGTACATATAATAAAGTTCGGATATGACATTTTTCGCAGGTACCCTATCCGTTGACATCCCTAGGCATAACCATGCCTTATCTTGACTCACCCAAAATACATTTCAGAATAAGCCAGCAGACTTCAAACACGACATGCCCATGCTTTATCCTGCATTCGCTCTCAGATATCAGCCTTCCTACTCTAAATACCTCAACAGATCCCAAATGCTATAAAGTTAAGCACAAATAAGTTCTAACTTCCAAAATCAACACCAAAACATAAAATATATATGAATATATCAATTAAGCACAATAATCACAACAATTTTAATAAATAAACAAGAGTAAAAGTGAAAAAAATATTCAACTAACAGAAATATATCTACCCGGTTGTAATTATATGCATCACTGAAATTATAGTTATCAAATGCTTCACCATTAATTTAAGATAATTTCTGCAATAATTATATACATTAATTTAATAATTTTTATTTAGGTATCTCCAATATATAATCTATTCTTTTTTTTTTTTACCGAATGTATAACTTATTCAAAAAAAATATAAACACCATGTATAACATTTAACAACAATTTATATATTATATATAAATAATAATTTATACATATTTTTATATATACTAGTTTTTCATTAACGTACTTTGTACGTGATTATTAGATATTTGACTCGTCGTTAATCACTATTTGGTTTTTATATAGTTATTTTTTTATTAATTTGTTTCGTGTTATTTGAAATATTAATGTTACTAATATTTGAAATGATGAGACATATTTATCTCAAATATAATCATTAATATGTTACACTTTGTATTTTAACTAACAATATAACTTTATTCATAATAATATCATATTTTATTTATAGTGAATTATATAATATTATGATATTTTATTCATTTCAAATTTCATATTATTTTATAATATTTTATTCATAGTAAATAATGGGTTCATGTTTATTTCAAATTTATTACCAGATTACAAATTTGTCCATTAATCATATATAAAATAAAAGTAGTAAGTATTTTACGGTCATTTTGCATATTTCCACGTGATTATTAGATATTTGACTCGTATTATAACTCATATAAATATTACTAACTTATCCATTATTAAGAGTCATATATAAAATAGAGATAATAAGTATTTTACGGTCATTTTGTCTATCTCTCCAAATTACTAATTTATTCATTATTAAGAATTATATATAAAATAGAGTTAATAAGTATTTTCCGGTTATTTTGATTGTCTCCACAATTCCCAATTATCCACATACTCATCATTATTAAATAAATAAATAAATTAATAATAATAATAATAATAATGGCTAGCAAAATAATTTTAGTTACTTTTAATTATCATGTAATTAAGTCACATTTAATTTAAATATTAATAGTAGTTAATTGTATTTGATTCTTATATTTTATATAAAAATATATTATATTATACTATGCCCATAAATTTTAATAACTTAATTCGTTATGTATATGATTAAAATAAATTAATTATTGAACTATATAAAATTTATTAAGAATTTATAACTTTTCAATTAACTTATAAGAATTATATTCAGTATTTTAAAATATGGTTGTAATTTAGTTTATACTTAGTATTATATAAATTCAATATGTAGTGAAAACTATTATTGTTGTATTTTGAATATGCTATCATTATTTTTTTTCATTGTTGTAAAAACTGGATTGAATCGGCCGGTTCAAAAAGCCATGAAGAAATGCTGAATGGTGGCGCCTCTAGGAATTGAACTCAAATGACAAACTTTAACTACTAGACCACTTATCTCTTTGTGTATTAAGTTCAAAGTACATATATATATATATATATATATAAATTATTATTAATACAATTATTTTTTATATATAATTCATTTAAAATTAAAATAATTAAATGAATATTTTTAATATAAATATGTATTAATAATATATATATATATATTTGATAAAATTAGAATTTAAGTATTTATATTTTTTATATTAATATAAAACATTATAAAATTTCATATATAAATTATTTTAAATCATTTTGATTGCTATTAAAAGTATTAATTTTTTAATTGACAAATTTTACACTCTAATAAAATATTTAAAAATTATTTCCTATTTTATATTTAAAATTAAAAAAAATATAAAGTTATATATTAATTTTAATTGACTAATATTATTCAAAAAACTTATATAACTAGTTGAAATTGATGGTGTGTATTTTCATTATTAATATACATTATAATAAAATTTTATGTAAATTATATTTTAAATTATTTTAATTGATAAATGAATGGATATTTTAATATAATTTAACTATTTTAATTTGTTGAAAATATTAATTTCATAACTAATTTAATTTTATTAGTTATAAAAGTAATAAATATAAATATATTATGTTGAGTAAATTTTTAATATAGTTATAAATTGATTTTAATTATAAATATTATCTTGAATATATTATTGTGTATAAAAAATGTATAGTATAAGTAATTTTAATATTTTATTATGCATGAAATATATTCTAAATATTATATTTTGAAAAAAAATTTACTTCACCGGTTCGACTACAGTTAAACTTTAAACCCTTGATTCTCTGTCTTTTCCGGTTCATTGTCTGGGCCTGGTTTGACAACATTGATTTTTTTTACCATGCCAATTTAATATTTTCTTATTATATTATTTTTTCTTTGTTTTTAATATTAGTTATCTGATTTTTTTATATATAAAACATAGTTACCTAGTCTTAAAAAAATTGAACTTCTAATTATTGAATTATTAATACTATTCACTAATAAATTAAATTATGAAACGGAAAAATTAACTCAACTAATTAATACAATTAGACTGACTTTTTGATAAATTTGTATGTTTCTTCTATTTCTATTTTTATATATATAATGATTATGATGATATGATACGATGATTATGATATAATGACTAATTAGAAAACAAATCCGTTGAAGAAAAACTGCAGTGAGGCATTATTTTCTTCTTTCTCGAATTATTAGACAGAAATCGACTTTTTAGTATTAAAAAATTAAGCTAAATATTCATCACAAATTACGGTAGATGTTTTATATATAAAATATAATTATCTAGTCCTAATAGAATTAAACTTCCAATTAATGAATTATTAATACTATTTATTAATAAATTAAATTATTAAATGATAAAAGTAACACAATCCATTAATACAATTATATAGACTTTTCAATAAATCTGCATGTCCCATATATATACATATCAGGGTGGATTACCGGGGTGGGGCAAGATACATAAGTACCGTCCCTATCCCTCTCAAATATTTTGGATTTTCTTGTAATATGTCCCAATTCTTGTCAAAAGTAAAAAAATCTACCATATTCGGATCAGTACCAGATTGGACCCTCGGATCCATATTGAATTGCCAACCTACTTTTGAATTTCTAAGAACAAATTTATATCTTTTATTGAAAAAATTGGATCCACCGCAAATGTAAAGTTAAAAATGTTGAGATGTGGGACGAGAAAAACACCAAATTGAACCACAAGAGGACAAGATTAGGAATTCAGTGCTGTTTGAATACGTAATTAGGTACACAGTTAAGGAGAAGAGGGAAGTAGAGTTTTGTACGGAAAAGCAATGGATGAGTTTGAATTAATCAAATTCCAAACGTGCAATAATGATCGATCCATAGAAGAAAATTGAGAAATTGTTAGCTAGATTATATCTAGCATATCATCCATAAACTAATTCAATTGAGATGTATATATATTGCATTTTCTTAAATTAATGATAATAAAATAATTAAATATATATCAATAAATAATTGACTTGATATATAGATAATATGTTAGATATAATTTACTTAAAAATTTATGAAGAAAATTTTGTCACATAATAAGTCAAAATGACGTATAATGAAAGAAAGTAATTAACTCAATTCAATCCACTCTCAAGCATAAGCACAAAACAACTCTATTAATTAAGCAAAATGCTTAGGAAGCAAAACCCACAAATTTAGTCAAAAGTGCAGAGATAATTAAGTATCTCTCAAGTAATTGCAACCCTTATGAACTTACATGCCTTTTCCAAGAGTCTAAGATTGTTTTTCTTTAGTTTCTTTAATGGACATATGCTCTTGAAATCATTTACTTATTGCCAAGCACCAAGAAACAAACCAAAAGCATGTGAGTGAGAGTCTTATGATGATTGAAGAGCAACAAGACACAAAAAAACTTAAAGCATCCATCCTGGGATGAACCCACTGATTTGCTGGGCATGAGTTGTGGCAGTCATTTGGTCAGAACCTACAGGGTTGTACCTATTTGCAAAAAAAAAAAAAAAAGCATGTTTAGGAAAATAGAGTCTAGTCCAGAAATTAAGTTAAAATTTTGATGTTTAAATTAGTTAAATCAGATTTTGTTCAATACCCTATTTGCAATGTGGGATTGCATTCTAAAGGCTGAAATAGATCCTGAGGTTGAGGATGCTGATGCTGTCCATAGGACATGCTTTGTTCACCTCCTTCCCATGATGTCCTAAGGTTCCTTGCACTGATCTCATCCAGCTGCAATACACACATGAATTTTTCTGAATGTCATACAAGAAAGTAGAATGGGTTTTTATTATTTACATAGTCAAAGCTAAAGCTTTACCTTTATAGCCAAAGCTCTGTTAGCTTCCAGCAGCAGCTGTTCCTGTACTCAAAAACAGTAGTCAGTTAGTGAATTGGCAAATACATTAGTGAATTCTGTTTTCACTTTCCCTGCAAGTGTAAATACCTTGTTTTGAAGATCAGTAAGTTGGTCAAGCATGTACTGGGTCTGCAAAGCAGTTTTGCTCAACAATGTCAAACATCTTATAATAGAAAAACATCCAATGGAAACTTGAGAAATGCTATGAAAAAATTGAATGGGTTGCACCAAGAATTGATTTTAAAACGAAAGGGCTGATGCCCATTTCAGCTATGAACGTGAAAACACATAATCAGGAAAACAATAAGACACCAAAATCAAGAATTCATAGAGAAAATCTTGCACAACACAAGCATTAGTATATAGAAGAGAGTTCAAACAAGCCCCTCTGCTTCAATCTTCAGTTAGACTATTATTACAAGCTTCCCGTGACTTAACAGTCAGAGACTGTTAGTACATTTTCCATTGACAGATAAAAGATTTTGGATTGCATATATCTGTCAAGAAATCTGAGGTATTCTATTGATTGCAAATGCAAAAATGCAGTTGATTTAGATTCAGTTTACCTTAGTGGAGCGAACTTGCTTCAGTGATGACTCAAGCTGACGTTCAAGTTGCTCAAGTTCCTTACTATTCAAAGGGCCCAAGTCCTCCCCAAGAAGGTTCCTGCAGCAGCAAAGAAACTTCTTTTCATTAACAAAAATGTCCTAAATTTTGATAAGCAGAAACTTGAATCTAAACCAGATTCAAATTTTTTTATGGCAAATTCTGTAAACATTTGCTCTAATATGCCTGTTATTCAGGTTTCTTACCTCTGAGTTCGTTGTAGGGACTCAAATTTGGCTTTCTGTTTCAAGTACTCCCTATAGCTGCTCTGCTTACAACAAAATAAAACTTCAACCAAAAAGCCAGATAACCAAATGTTCAAGCCAGATATATGGTAGCAATTAATATACCTCTAGCTCCTTAGCAGGTTTATTGACTTCTACTGCACCATAGCTGCACTTTTGGTACCTTTCCAGGGTCTTGAGCATGCTGAAACAAAGACAAAAAGGATAAACAGTTGTCTTTGAGAATTGAAAACTGTAATTGACCATAAAGTAAATGCTCAGAATCAGATCCACAGAGAACATGTTTCATCATCTCAAATCAACATACATCTTTCCATTCTACAAATAAATCTTCAAACGGGAACCCACAGATTCTGTTCTTCTATTATTACATATCACAACAGCTAACTGTTCTTAATTTTTAACTTTATTAGGAGAGAATCAAGCCAACTCGAATTCATTTTGTGAGTATTGATGTCAATTATGCATAAAAGCTAGACCTTCATGAATGTTCAGCTGCATCTACCATATACCTAGTTATGTTATGTGTGTGTGAAGAAACAAAAATGGAGAAAAATCGATAATTCCATTGATAGTAAAAAACTCTATATATAGGACCCTATGAATATAAAATAAGAAATAAATATATGAGGAATAGAAAACAATATAAATTAGGAAATAAATCTCTATTTGCCCCTAATTACATAATCAAGCTAATTAATATTATACAAATATATCACAATATCCTATTACACTCCTCAAATTAGAGCATAGATATCAATCATGCTCCAACTTGTTATAGATATAAAAGACAACTCTAACATCTATAACACAAATGACCTCGTACTACACCAATGCAAATCCAACCAGGTAGGAGAATATCTCACAGACCAACAAAATTGGTAACACAAAAGGCCTCATATTACACCAAAATAGACTCAACTAGGTAGAAGATGTTGTATAGACTAAGGAGAGTCAAGTGAGACATATTGACAACAAATGTCATTTGATAAGAATAATCTAATAAATATATGACAAAAAAATGCCTACTTGAGCATAACTCTCATATTGATTTCTAGATAGAGTTTCATTGAAATCCATACTCTGATACCATGTATGAAACAAAAATGGAAAAAAATTGATAATTTTATTGATAATAAAAAACTCTATGTATACATTATTATGAAAAAAAAATAGAAAGCAAATATATGAAAAATAAAAAACAATACAAACTAGAGAATAAATCCCTATATACTTCTAATTATATAAATCAAGCTAATTAATATTATACAAATATCTCACAATTTCTCACAAGGTGAAGAAAATGATAGGGCTTAATAATTTCCATCTAATTTTATGAATGATGCATTTGTCACTAAGTTACGGCCTCAATGATCAATTCCTTTTATTACAGAATATCAAAGAAACTCAATGTGCATTCAAATTATAATGAATTAAGGTGTATTACCAAAACGAAATAATAATAATAATAATAATAATAATAATAATAATAATAATAATAATAATAATAATAATAATAATAATAATAATAAACAAATTATCATACTAAATAAATTATACGTTAAATTTAATTCCTTCTTCAATAACACTATCATATTCAAATGCAAAAACCTAAACACTGTCCATTTAATATTTACGCTATGCATGGTTATAAGGGAAAAGAAAGAATTTTGTCAAAGGGGAGCAAAGAAATGAACGAGGAGGTAAATAGCCCCTTTATTTTCATATTTAAATGAGGGAAGAGAATTATAATGGTAAAAATTAAAAAATATATATATATATATTTTTTTAGATATTAAACTGTGAATTATTATAACTATAGCTTAGTAGTACTGATAGTGAGATTTCAAATTGAAATCCTAATCAAGGTCCTTAAAAAAATCAACTATTACATCCTACTAAAAGGGAACTATTGCACCTCTAAGCATCCATCTTCAATTGATGAAAAACTTATATTTCTTTCTTTGTGAAGCATGTTTTTAGCACAGCTATTTTATGTAAAAGCAGCGAAGAATTAAGGTTGACCAAAGGCAAAAGAGAAGGAAATGTCAGATTGAAAATGATTGCAAATCAGATAAAAAAGGGCCACAGAGATTTACTAAATTTTTGAGAGGAGTTTCATAAGCAGTTATCCATAATTAAACACATCCAATTTTACAAAATTAAAAAAAAATAATCATAATGTACCCAAAAAAATAAATAATAGAAGAAGAAATTTTACGGAGTGGACCCTCCACCGGTCATATAGCTTCCCAGCCAGCCCAGTACTTTCACATCAAAGAGCACTGACAGTTATCCGTTTCTTTTCATTTTTTCCTTTCTTCTTTTTTCCTTCTTTCTGGTCAATGTTACTAACTTCAAGAATGCAGCAATGTAAATCTAGGGTTTTCATATAGCAGAATATTAGGTAGCTCTACATCAGTGCTTCCAAAGTTCCAAAGTTTTTTACATCAGGTTTTTCTTGTTACTATTAAAAGAAGACCTATAACGTGTTTTAAAAGAAAAGGAGAATATCTAAACCATGCATGTTCCTCTGCAATAAATATTAGGTTTTGGCCAGCATAGGTCAAGTAAAACCCAATAAAATGTTTAACATTCGTCATTATATGTTATCTTAAATGTCTCATCAAATTAAAAACCTCAACCAAAAAATCATGAAATATACCTGTAAAATCAAATAAATATTGAAGCAACAAATAATAAGCAAATAAAAAGAATTATGATATGGATATATGAAATATATGTTGATCTTCAAACCTTACACCTCATTAGAAGATGTAGAATATGTATCACATAGTATATGTGGTCATAACATATGTATACTCTGGTTATGTCTCCAAAAGGTATTAAGTGTTGGTCGAATCATGGTAGGCAGAGGTTGCACTCTTAATTGTTTTCAGATCTTCTTGTTTTGTGTTCTCCTTTGCTTGAGTCAAGGTCTCTTTGTCTTGCCATTGATGGTTGCTTAGTTCTAGAGAGAAGTTGGTTTTCCCCTCACATGATCAACAAAATAAAATATGCTTATAAAAAAAGGTTATCCGATTAAATAAATGGCATCTATAGAGAATTTATTACTCTTTCTTTAAAGTTTTTTTAGCGCATATTGATATCTCTAACCAATTCAAGGTTTCTCATTAATTTACATTCTAGTTGTTTTTTGTTTTAACTTGTCATATGTGATTTGAAACTAGCTTATTTGAAAACCCATTAAGTTTCTATTCTTGCCAATTCAAGGTTTCTCATTAGTCTACAATCATGTTGTTGGTTTTTGTCTTTGGTTTGTTATATATAAATACATGTGATGTATACTAGAAATTAGGTATATATGTTAAAACACATTTGATTTCTGTTCTTGACCAATTCAAGGTTTTTCATTAACCTGTTTTCCAACTGGTATTTTCTTTATGAACTTTTTATATGCAAATGTAAGTATTTGTGCAATTTTAGTGCATATGCATGCAAAAGAAACATGGGATTATGCTATCTCTTGAGATTAGTGGTGGGAAATTAACAAGGATCATGATTATAATAAATAACAAAGCTACCAAATCCTAGAAGTTAATCAAATATGTAGAATCCATTCCATCAACCTCTTTCATAGGATCTATAAATGAGGTCAGAAGCTGTCATAATATTTTTAACAAGTACACTTGGATTCATTGAAAGAAGAATGTACGGATTCCAGCAAAAGGGGAGAACCTTGTATACCTAGCAGATAACATATGACATGACATCGTTTTCATATGTCAATATCTCTTGTCTCTCAACACCCAGCCCCCCACCAATCTCTACAGCTAATTTCATCAAAAAATCCAATTTGACATACGGTTATGTCATGTTCTCAGGACAATTCTGATGATCTTCATTTTTCACATTGTTATGACTGAGGTTTTCCAGAGAGAAGGAGAGAAAAGTTATCAGAAACCGATTTCCGAAGAGCACCAAGACATGAAAAAATCCGTTCTTTCCTTCATCTAAGGAAGAAGAGAAGTGGAAGGGACAGAAAGAACATGATAAAAAGAAAAGAGTTTTTTTTTTTTTTTTTGTCGAAATTAATTGTCAACTAATGAATCTACTGGGTTTCAAGTACACACATAAATCAACCAAATCTAGCTAAAGATCTCCAAGTGAACAAAGAGAAGAAGAAAAAAAGTAAAGATAAAGTCTTAAGATTTGGTTCAGATCTAACTGATCAATGATCAGATGTAGCAGATCAAACATAATGCCAAAAATTATGCACCAAAGATCGCAACCAAAGAAAATTAGCATCTAAGAGATGGCTTTTATGAGATAAAATAGCCACACAGAAATGAAATCATAAAAAAGGTAGTAAATTTTCCACCTTATATTCAAGTTCATAAATTGATATCCTAATAAGCCAGAAAGAATTATTAGACAGATCAGAAAGAATTTCAAGAAGCTTACTTTATAGAACTGTATATATATATATATATATGATCAATAAAAAAAATCTAAGTCCATGAGCATAAATCAAGAAAGCAAGTGAAAATTAAACAGATCCCACACACATCCTTGAGCAGTATAGATAGAAAAGCGCGCACACACATATATTTAGGGAGAAAAGAAGGAGGGAAAGGGTGATCATACTTGGAGATACTACTGAACTCATAGAGCTTGCCACGGTTAGAGAAGATGATGAGAGCAACCTCAGCATCACAGAGGACAGAGAGCTCATAAGCTTTCTTCAATAACCCATTTCTCCTCTTTGCAAAGGTCACCTGCCTGTTTATCTTGTTCTCTATCCTCTTCAGCTCCACTCTACCTCTCCCCATGACCCTATCTAATTATAAACCAAAAACAAAATTAGTTCCTTTATGTCTATATAGCTATATATGAATATATCTCTCTATTTTAATCTAAGGATTATATTTTTATCATGATTATGTTATTCTTGTCTTCTGCTTTGCTTCTGCTTCTTCTTCTACTTCTCTTATAGAAACAAAGTGAACTTTCTTTTAAGTTAAGAGTTCAAAATGTAACCAAAAACATGAAAACCGAGAGAAAGTTGGATACTTTAAAGAAACCCTAGAAAGAGAGAGGAGTCTGTGTAATTGGGTTATCCTCCTTTCTTGCTTTCCTCTTTTTTTTTTTTTTTTTTTATTATTATTAATTTTAACCTCAGTTTTCAATCTAACATCATGAGGAGTGAATTGCAGGTAGCTAGGGTTGGTTGTTCTTTCTAGTTCTATGTAATTTTCTGTGTTACTATTCATTCCTCACCCATAATTTTTACCGTTTTCCAGGGAGAGTTCTGCACACGCGCTCGTTTTGCTTACGTGTCATCTGAATGAGAAGAGATATTGGCAAGGTGCTTACACGCGCGGTAAGAAAGATTGATAGCTCTTTAAATGTAGCAGAACGTCGTCATTTACCCTAAAATGGATTTACAAGTGTCGGTCGTGTATTGGTTACAGGTCGAGCTTATTTATTCTTTGTAGGACTTTAGAAAAATCATTTCCTGTGAAAATAAAAATAGAAAAAATAATTTATCCGAGATTATGAGGTCCTCTGGAGATTGGGATGAATGTCGATGAACCTGCCAATATCAAATTTGAGAATTCATAGTCATTAATTTTAAGTTTTTAAAGGTTAAAATAATATTTATTTATTCAAAAATTATTGGACAGCAACAAATGTTACAATTTCTTTTCTTTTTTCTATTTTCAAAACGTGATTTGTTTAATACAGAAATAAATATATCTATTTTTTTTACAAGATAAGTATATCTATTTGGAAATAGCTAGATGAAGTAATATTTGAAATAATTAACAAAAAAAATTATTTAGAATTTGATATTAAAATAAAAATAAAAGAAATTGAAGATAGCTAATTAGTGTATGAAGAAATTAATGTATATACATACATTAATTTCTTCATACACCAAAGGTATCTTTCAATTTCTTTTATTTTCATCTCTTTTATATATATATATATATATATATATATATATCACATATTCTACTCCAAAAATATAAAAAATATATTTTAAAAAAGGGAGTTAATAAAATATTATAGGTGTGTGGATTAAGTATCCCTCTTTCTTTTACTCTTTTGAATGTCTTTTCTTATCTAAGTATGTATTCATATATGTGCATAAGTTCAACATGTTTGCATTTAGGGATACATTTTTGTTATTGAGTTTATTAACTAGTTTTTCATTAACGTGTCTTGTACGTAGTTATTAACTATTGAACTTGTCATTAATTATTATGTGATTTTTATATAATTTTTTAATAATAATAATAATAATTTTGTCTACTTTTAATTATTATGTAATTCAGTCGCATTTAATTTAAATACCAATAGTTGTTAATCATATTTGATTTTTATATCATACTATATATAATGAATTATTAATACTATTCAATAATAAATTAAATTATTAAATGACAAAATTAACTCAATTAATTAATACAATCAGATTGATTTTTTAGTAAATTTGCTTGTCCCTCCCAATTTGTCATTAATGTGCATTACACGTAATTATTATATATTGGACTCGTATTATAACTCATATGAAGATTACTAATTTATCCATTATTAATAGTTATATATAAAATAGATATAGAAAATACTTTACGATTATTTTGTCTGTTCTCCCAAATTACTAATTTGTCTATTATTAAGAGTCATATATAAAATAAAGGTGGTAAGAGTATTCTCAACAATACTTCATATATCACTTTCTATTATATTATAAAAAATTTACTTCCTATTTTATTTTGTCTTAAAAATTGTGTGCATTCCAACAATATTACTTATATCAACCCCCCTATTTTAATTTTTTATTGATAAAACTAGCTAAAAAAAAATAAAGAGAGAGAGGGAGAGAGCAAGAGACAAAAAAAGAAGGAAAGAGAGAGAAAATAACAAGAGAAGAAAGAGAAATAATAAAATATTACTTAGGAGTTCTTAGTGATTCTTAAATCTTATAAGGAAAAATATAAAATTTAGGGAGTGAGATAAGTAAAGAGGAAGATAGGGAGGCTGTTGGAAGATATGGAGGCTGTTGGAAAATATAAAATTCTCTAAATTTAGGTAAGAGGAAAAATAGAAAGATTGTTGTGGATGCTCTAAATACTTTACGCTCATTTTGCGTGTTCTCTTTATTCACATAATTTTTAATAATTGAATTCATCATTATTAAATGATAATAATAATAGTAGCAGTAGTAGTAATCATCATTTTGTCTAGCAAATTAATTTTAGTTACTTTTAATTATCATGTAATTAAGTCACATTTAATTTAAATTTTAATGGTTGTTAATTATATTTGATTCTCATATTTTATGCAAAAGTAAATTATATTATACTATGCACATAAATTTTAAAAATTTAGCTCATTATATATATGATTAAAATAAATTAATTATAGAATTATATAAAAACTATTAAGAAATTATTTTTTTTTTTCAAATAACTTATAAAAATTGTACTCAGTATTTTAAAATTTATGTTATACATTACATGCATGATTGTAATTTAGTTTAGACTTACTATTTTTTAAATTTAAAATAGATAAAATTACATTATTTATTCTTTTTAAATTTTGTTATAAAAAATATTGTCTGCAGCAAAATAAAACAAAAACAAAAGTTTAATTGTTAACTTGAAATTTCATTAACTATGTATTAATAATTTTAGTTATCTATTTTTTTTATATATAAAAATTAGTTATCTAATTTTAATAGAATTAAATTTCTAATTAATATATTATTAATACTATTCACTAATAAATTAAATTATTAAATGACAAAATTAAATCAATTAAATAAGACAATCATATTGATTTTTTTCATAAATTTATTTGCCCCATTTATTTCCACTTTTATATATAGTATGATATATACTTTTGGGATTTTGTAGACATATTTGCTAGACTAGGTTTGTGATAAATTAATAGGGATTTTGGATTTATGCATTCTTTATATATTCTTAGAGTCCATATTCAATTTTTCACAAACCTTTTCTTGCAAAATTTTGAGCCATTCTTTTTTTCTATTTAAATTGACTTTGTAGAGTTTATTACTAGCAATTGGTACATAAAATTATAAATATATTTCTTTCTTCTTTATATTTTTGTATGTGAGATTGGAAAACTAGTAGGTCTAGTTAACATCTGAAGTTAATTAGCATCTCTTCATGTTTAAATTTTTACATTCGAGATCTAGAAATTCTCTCATGTTGTCGATGTAAAATTTATTTGGAGATGTTACATATCATCTTCAATATTTGTAAATTTTTTTTAGGTACTATGAAAAATAAGAAATTGGGATAAGCAAAATGGTTTGATTATTTATTTATTAATTAATTATTATTGTCAAGCTATATATATATGTCAAGGGTCTAATTTTTGCATATGCTACTAAATGTTTCGCAACAAAATACTCTACTTGAGTCTTGCTTTTTCTCTAAAACGAGCTTTTGGCCTTCTTCTTTTCTTGTTTTTGTACCAAATAAAAATAATTTTTTCATGAATTTTGCATAGACATTGATGGGGCTAAAACAAAATGAATTCACTTTTCAACAAGGCCAACTCCTAAACATCACAAAATGTCAAAAGATTAAATTATTCAATTTTAGAAATTAAGTGTGATTCACGTACGCTATGGAGAACAATATTTAAAAAAAAAAGATAAACTTTTTAGCATTCATGGGACTTGCATGTAAAAAAATAAGGAACACATTTGTCATCTAAATGAAGAATTCGACGGAAAATTTAAACTCGAATCTATCGACCAATTAAAGATTATAGGATCATAATATACATGTATTACTTGAGTATAGTTTGACTTGAATGATAAGGAAATACATACACATATCTACTAATTACTTGGAAATTTATTATATTTTTGCCTAATTAAGCTACATTGTTTAATTTTCTATGCCTATCCAAAAATAATTAGCTGCGTTGGGTTGGTATAATTAGGTGGCGTGGGAATCTTAAGTTGTTAACATCTAAATTATGTTTAACCAATAATCTAAAATGCAAACATGAAGCAACGTTAATTATCATCACTAGAATAAAATTAATTACACAGTAATCAAAAACCCTCATTTGATTGCATAAACCTTAGCTGGAGAGATGCATTTCACCAAGAATTCCATACCCAAAAAGGCATTGATGCCAAGAATAGATGAGTAGTGGTCAAGTGACATTAAAAGGTAAATAAAGTTAATTAAGATAGACAAAATCTCACTTCCATAAGAATTTTGTTGAGTTGCACAAAGGAAAAAAAATGGCAATTTCAATATGGTCCATAGCAGAAATTAGGATCTTTTTTAGCTGTCACTAATAATTCATCCACTGTACCCACTACATAAAGAAAATGCTTAGGTTTCTTTTCTACTCTTAAGGAAAATGCTTGGAAACTATAAATAGGATTGATCTTAGGTGAATGGATGGAAATTTTTTGAATATGTTTGCAATTGCTTGATGAGAGGAATGCTCAAGTTACTCTTTATCAGAGTTTTAAATAACGGTTTCAAGTAATATATTGGTATCAGATTGAATCAGATCGTATTATTTATATGCACTGTAAACTTTAAAAAAATAACTAGCAAAATCATCTAAATACTGTGTCCTGTATCGTATCAGGACTCTAAAAAATATTACATAACAAACAATACGAAACATATCATATAATATTTAAAACCTTGCTCTTCATTTATTAACATTTGTCTCTTAATTAGTTGGTGATTATGAGAGAAAATAAAAAGATAGGAAAAAAATTATTTTTAAAAATTTCTCTCTCCTCACTAGTTAATCAGAAATAGAGTGTTAGAAAAGTATTGAAAAAATGAAAAGTGTTCTTAACGTGCTTGATTTATAAGACAAATTAAGCACATACACATGAAGATGGGTATTTTGGTCAACTTCATTATGTAATAAGTCATTACCAAATTAGGCAAGCTATATTGATGTATAAACATCCTATTTATGAACAAGTGGTCCTAAATAGGTTAGGGGTTTTTCTTCCTTTGATTTTGTTGTCTCAAGCTAACTTTGTCTCTCTCTCTCTCTCCCCTATTCTCCTTAAGAAAAACCCAACTTTAATTTGTTCTCTCTCCCCTATTCTTTTAAAGAAAAACCCAAGTTTTGTTGAAAAAATTGTAATTATTAGTCATTTTGAGAAGATAATTTGGGTGGATCCCACAACTCTATTTTGGAAGAAAAATCTAGATATGTGTTCCTTAACATGAGAACTATGAATTAATGTATTTATATGCTCAAAATGGAGAATGTGTAAATAGAAATTGAAGTTCAAAGTAAACTTATTGCTAAGGAGATATAAAGAGGAAAAGTGAAAATATGAGCTGTTTGTTCCACATCACTAAAATGTAAAATTGGACTTGTATTTATATATTAAGATGCATTATTACATGGGTAAAAAAGTAGCATGAAAGACTCTCTCTTACCCACTCAGGCACAGGAGGGTGCAAATCCATGATTCGGGATAGGCCAATGTGTGGGTGCACGACCTGCGTACACAAATATCGATAAAAAATTTCATGGTTGCCTGTGTCATTGTGCTATAGTGTGTGCATGGCGAATCCACACTTTGTGTGGATTCCACACGCTCATGTTGATTGTATTCCAGATTAAACTTTTCAACTTCTTATCTTTTGGAATTATTATTTGAAAGTTATAGAGGCATTATTGACAATTTTAAAAGAGATTAATCACAATTAATCTTATGTTTCCTCTATCTAGTATAAATAGGAATTTTTGCCTTGTATTAAAAAGGTTTTTGAGAGTTGAGTTTGCTTCTTGTTGAAAAAGTCTTCTTCTTCCTTTTTCTTCTTCTTGAAGGTGTTCCATAAGCAAAGCATGAATATTGAGACATATAATTAAGAAAAAAAAACATTTACCATTTCGTCTCACTCATTGAAGATCCACCTTAATTAAATTTTTATTGCAATATGCTTTCTTGTTGCTAAATGTTAGTTGTTTGGGACTTAAGAAAGACTATGCAAACCACATATATGAAATTCTTGAAAAGAATTGCAATACCTTATCTATCTGCCATAAATTATGTGAATTGACGCATTCATTTATTTTTAGAAAAAATTACTATTTACACCCTATAATTTGATATAACACATTAGTATTCTCCTGAAATTTAAAAAATATATGATCTGCCACATATAGTTTAATATAATATACTAGTACTTGAAATTTAAAAATTATATTATTTACCTCCTGAAGTTTTGACATATTGCACTATTATTCCTCTACAGATTTGATTTATTAAACTAATACCGCTTGAGCAAAAGATAATATTTTTTTACTAGCATATTATATTTTATTTTTCAAATCTTATGGGATATTAATGCATTATATCAAAATATAGAGAATAAATTGCATATTTTTCAGAATTATATGTCAAACTGAGATAAATAATAATTATTTTTATTATTAAATTAGGAGAACTCATATAAAATAAGAAGAGTACTTATCATTCATATGACGGATAATTTAAGTACAATATATATATATATATATATATATGTATATTTTTTTTTCATTTTTTTTCAAAACATAAAAATACATAATTTTAAAAATAATTTTAATAATTAATATCCTTGACTTAAAACTTAACAAAACTTCAGTTAAGCAATGAAATTTAAAAAATAAATAATAAAAATTCCCTTTGGTTGAAATTTTTTTTTTTTTAAAGGGATGTCATAATTTATTATTTTATTTTTGTCAAAGCAGAGGACTATTTAGGTCCTTGCACTTGGACTAGAAATCACCTCTCAATCTCATTTTCTTACCTTTCCAAAGTGATTTGCGTCCAACCTTGCCTGGCAGCTGTCAAATAGTGAAGTTCACAGTGCATACGTGTCAGTGTTCTAATGGCTTTGATAAACAGTGCCAGGTGAGTCAGGGGTCGTACGTTCTCTGTTGCGGCGAAGTATCTGAACAGTGATCTGCCCTAGGTGGAACACGTGTCTTGATGAGACAGCTGGTGGGATGTTGACGCTTGTCGGACGCGTGCTCGTTAAAGCCACTGTGCAATTATTGGGCTGTGTCGTTTCAGTGCATTTGTGTTCATTGTACGGCTTAACTTAAGCTAATTTCTATCATTTGACTTGCTTATTTATTTGATAAAAGCCTTAATCTCTTTTTAGTTTTAATCGTTTGATAAAAATTAAAATTTCTTTTTTGTTTTTTGATAAATATTAGGAGAGAATGATTATATTTACGAGAATTAAAGGAAATATAAAATTCGAATTTATTTGTTACTATTTATTAATATTAGTGAAATTTTTTTCTATGGTTAGTGCGAAGTGATGTTTGCCCTTTATTGTATAGTCGAGGTTTACTGAATTTTTTTATCAACTAAAAAAAAACATTTCTAATATTTTGTGTTAATTACTTTTGAGCTAGGTAATTAACTTTCAACTGGATGGCTGTAATTAAATTGAAAGTTAGAAGCTAATTCATTATAAAATTAATTTGAAAATAAGTTAAATTTGGATGATGAATTCAAAGGGCATATTTGACTTTCGATCTGCTTAAAAACTTTAAAACCAATTGCAATACTAATGAATCAAAATTGATTCCTATTATTTGCCTGGTGATCTCATTCACATCCAATAAAATTTAAAATGCCAAAAAAGTATAAATTAGTTGATACAGAAATCTTTCAGTTTAATTAAAAGTATGAACTTCAAGCTTTAAATATATAGCTACTTTAAAATTTTTATGAAAATATTTAGCTATTTTTCTAGATTTTACCCAACACGAGTATAATTAACCCCTGCCTGTTCACATATAGACTGATACATATAGTTTCGCACCAAAAAAAAATTCAAAACAAGGATATAAGTATTTATATTGCATAAAAAGTCTATACAGTATAAGAGAATTATCATTAGTTGCATCTTTCAATCAATAAAGAAGATTAAGGAACACTTGAGATATAGTTCAAGTGTCAAGAGTATTTGCTCTTAAAAGAATAAAGTCTTAAATTCAAGTCTTTTCTTTCGAACTATACATATAGTTTCGCAAGAAAAAAAATAAAATTATAACAATTCAAAACAGGGATATATGTATTTATATTGCATAAAAGTCTATACAGTATAAGAGAATTATCATTAGTTGCATCTTTCAATCAATAAAGAAGATTAAAGAACACTTGAGATATTGTTAAACTAGAAATAGTATTTGCTCTTAGCAGAATGAAGTCTTAAATTTAAGTCTTTTCTTTTGTACTAAGTATAATTTCGCCTTTAGAGCAAAAACAAATTATATTATGCATCTGAGTGTACAATGCTAGATGCTCTAAGTAAGTTTACACGTGCCAATTTTTTGGATGCATTATTTAATAACTGTTAATATTGTCATATTATTTTAACAATGATAGTTTTTTTTTTAATTTAATGATTGTTTCTCTCAACTTTTTATTTATTTTTACTTATTTTGTTTGTTGCTCTCGATAAGCACATCTTTCCATTTTTAGTTAAAATTTTCATACTTTTTTTGTTTCTTTTGTTTGATTTTTTTTTTATATAATTTTTTGTTCAATTGCAAATGAATGAACATATTCATTTGATAATGTAATTTGTGAGAATTCAGCTAATAATTAGATATAGATAAAAAGATGAAAGAAATTCATGAAAACATATACGATTATAAAATAATGTATCGATAATGAATCTAAACGTAGTAAGTAAATAATTAAATATACAAAAAAAGAAGAAACTGATTCATGACAACAAATAATGAATTTACAGTTATAAAATAATATATTTATAATTATTAAATAATAAATCTATACTTATTAAAATAATGTATCTACAATTATTAAATAATGAATCTATAAAAAAGTTAGCAATTTTTAACTTTCACACAAGCAAATGAACCTTTGGATCACCTAACAGCAGTGCACAATATAATAACTTTATGGCAAATGCATGAGGATGACTATCCCTTATAATGTAGCCTATGGCCCATTGGATCCTTTAAATATGAGGTATTCTACAAAAAAAAAAAAAAAAAAAAAAGATTCTAAGAAAAATTTGTAGTCACTAAATCAATATTATTAAATTAAAATTTAATGATCATTTATCTTTTTAATAATGCTAAAAATCGAATCAATACTACTTAAACTAAAATTTATTTATGGGTCATTTATCTTCGCTATAATGCTAAAGAGAAGCATATAATATGTTCGTTGAGACAGAAATGAGATCGAACTAGATAAGTTAAAAGCATGAACATGTGCTTCAGTTTAAGTACATATACTAGCTAGCTTACCCAGATAGATGCTATTCTAAACCCAAATCTTCAAAGAAAGATGCCAATCCAAATCCCAGCCTACCTAGTTCCTACAAACCAGATAGTTCAAAGATGCCCATTGCACCCATGCGTCTTCATGCTTTCATGGCTACTAGGTCGGGTAGTCATTAGTTTAGGAGACTAGGTTGCCCAGGAATCCTTTAATAAATCCCAGTGATTGACATCTATCCTTTTGGCCAACTGCTCATTATTCAAATTGACCTATTCTCTGCAGAATCACTTTGTCAAAATTTTACCCCATGTGCCATTGGGCTGCTAGCTACACAGAGGATCATCATAGATCAGTTAGCTTCAGAGGAAGTACACAAGAGAGGCTGACAAGTTGAGATTTCATCAACATTAGGAACATGATCACTATATCAAATTCATATTGAAACATTCATCAGAAGAGTTATGAAATATATATGTATTACTTCATGCTACAGTCTATATATATATATATATAACTAAGTCCTGGTACCAGCACAAAGGCAGCTGCTGTTTACAAGATAGATATATAAAGAGTTAAACAGATGATGCTTGAGAGCATTCAGGGCAGGGGAAGCGACCTCGAGCTCGACATTTTATGCATCTAAAGGTTTTCACTTTCGATTCGCCACCAAAGGACTGATACAAGTCATCCATCATGTTAAAGTTTAACAGTCCGCCTTCTTTGACAGCTCCAATTCCCTTACATTTCGAGCATGCTACCATCCTCACATCACCACATCTCTTGCACTTCCCCAAAGTGCTGCAGATGGAAGGAGTCAGACATTCTTCGAGTTAAAAAACTGGAAATACTAAAAACCATATATGCAACAATGAAACTTAATATTTAGTAGCAATATCCGAGTATTATTCATTGTCCGAGTTTAATCTTCAATATGCATAAGACAAGGTATCATACAACATAATTATTATCAATTATTGCAAACTCACCAATCCATATAGTGACCCAGATATTTTTCTTCAAAGATCAAATTAGAAAAACATGAAATTTAAGAAATTTGGAATAACTATAATCAAATTATAATCACTATGAATCTACAACCCAAACACAGATTTGATTTCCATTATCAAAAGCACAATTTACAAAATTACACAAGCATTTTTCAAGTTCAAAAAGTAACTAGAAAAATATGACTACAATGAAGAAGCCCCACACCAATGATGACCTTTTCTTTCAACGCCATTTAAACTGACAAATTCAAACTCAAGTAAGTGTAATATGGAAAAGTAGTAATAACCCAGAAAGAGAAACACGAGAAAGTAAGAAAGAAAGAGTAAAGATGGTTTCTTTTGTACCTTCTCTGTGAAGACGAGATGAAAGAGTCAATTTTTGGGGCTGCAATGGTACAGCATAGAAGCAAAGCCCCTACCCCAAGACCAGCTACTTCACTTGCCGTTAAATTATTCATCTCTTCCCCTGTTGTAAACCGGACACAAATTCCTCGCTCTTCAGAAGAGGATAAATCTTATCCATCCAGAAGATTATTATTTAAATTAGAAATTAAATATCAACTTTAAGGTTGGCCTATTAGCTCAGTTGGTTAGAGCGTCGTGCTAATAACGCGAAGGTCGCAGGTTCGAGACCTGCATGGGCCAGATTTGAAATTTTTAAGGGCTTTGTAGTTCTACCCAACTTTGCCTTTTGAGAATTTTACTCAGTGCAGATGATTTCTGGAAAAATTCAACTGTTCAATATTACAAAGTAAATTTAAATATATATATATATATATATATTAAACACTTTAGTTCTCATATGATTGATATGGCAACGCTGATGAATTACAATATAACTACAACCACATCAATATCAAAGAAAAATGCATTTAAAAATAATATAAAATATAAAAATTTAAGTTTGGATTAACACATATTTGGCAAAAAGAGTCCTCTAATATTTTTTTTTCTAAAGAAAAATTCATTAAAATATTTTAATTTTTCAAAAAATCACATTAAAAACTTATATATTAATATTATATCTCTCTCGTATCAAATAATTGTTGGAAAAAATTGTGATTATGAGCCATTTTAAGAGGATTATTTGGGTGGGTTCCACAACTTAGTTTTGGGAGAAAGACCCGGATATATGTTCCTTGACATGAGGACTATAAATTAATATATTCATATGCTCAAAATGGAAAATGCGTGAATAGAAATTGAAGCTCAAAGTAAACTCCTTGGTAAGAAAATTTAAAGGTGAAAAGTGAGTAGGAGTTTATCCCACATCACTAAAAATTAAAATTGGATTTATGTTTATATATAGAGATGCATTCTTACATGA
This sequence comes from Balakata baccata, assembly GCA_949630135.1. Classification (NCBI taxonomy): domain Eukaryota; kingdom Viridiplantae; phylum Streptophyta; class Magnoliopsida; order Malpighiales; family Euphorbiaceae; genus Balakata; species Balakata baccata. The sequence goes on from CATIWF010121093.1 coordinate 37,481, forward strand.
GTAAGAAAAGTATAATAGAAGGCTCTCTTTCGCTCGCTCAGGCGCAGGGGAGGTGCAAATCCATGGTCCGGAATGGGCCAATGCATGGGTGCACGAATATCGGTCCAAAATCTCGTGATCCTGAACAAGCCTAATTTTTACAAATTATTTTTTATTTCTGGAAAATTTGGCAATACTCCCGTGTTGATCCACACGGCTGGCAGTCTGCCATGCCCATATGGATCCACACGGTCGTGTCGTTGTATCTCTGCAGGATGTGCAAGGCAAATCCACATGGGACGCCCGTGTGGATTCTGTTCTAGAATGAACTTTTGAGTTTCATGTCTTTTGGAATGTCAATTTCTGATATTTCAAAGATTAATTTCACCATTATTTGAGAGTTACAAAGACATTATTGACAGCCTTTAAAGGAACCTCTATCTAGTATAAATAGGTGGTTTAAGCTTGAATTTTGAAGTGTTGATGAAGAATATACTTTGATTGTTCTTGAAGTGTTTCTTTCTTTCTTCTCCTTCTTCTTCTCAAGTGGTAGAGGGTGTGACAAGTTAAAAGTTCGCTATAAGTAGGTGTTGTGTGTTCAACAACTACTTAGAATCTGTTATATCTTGGGAGACAAACGCCGGTTATCCTAAACACCAGTGTAGGAGGCAAATTTGTCTTAAAGAAACTGTGTGCTACACAGGCCTCAGATTGGTTTTCCATTTTCTACTGTTTTTGAATATTGAATTAACAATTCTCATACTTTATTCTTCTCCTGTATTGTTTGTAACAATCTTAAGACAAATTTTGTTTGTTAATTATTTATTCAGATTTATTAATTATTGGAATTAATATAATTTGTTTGTTGTTGTAGAAATAGAAAACACGGTAGCTGCTACCAATATTCAAGATGGATCCCAATCATCAGTTTCTGTTGCTCGGGTTGTCTCTCCAGTTGTGCCTGTAACGTACATATGAACCATGGAGAGAAACCAGAAAAATTCAATGGATTGAATTTCAAGAGTTGGCAGCAGAAAATATTATTGTACCTAACTACCTTGAATCTTGCACGATTCTTGGTTGAGGACGCTCTTACTCTTAAAGAGGATGAGCAAGATGTCCAAACAAGGATGACCTATGATAGTTGGCATCATTCTGACTTCTTGTGTAAGAATTATGTCATGAATGGGCTGCGTGATTCATTATACAATGTGTATAGTGGAATCAAGACTGCAAAATAGTTGTGGGAATCATTGGACCAGAAATATAAATCTGAGGATGTCGGTGCCAAGAAATTTATAGTGGGACATTTCCTAGACTATAAAATGGTAGATTCCAAGACTATGGTAAGTCAAGTTCAAAAACTTCAAGTTATTCTTCATAATATCCATGCTGAAGGAATGAACTTGAGTGAAACCTTCCAAGTGGTTGCTATGATTGAAAAATTACTCTCTGGCTGGAAGGATTTCAAAAATTACCTTAAGCACAAGTGAAAGGAAATAAATATTGAAGAGCTAATTATTATACTTCGAATTGAAGAAGACAATAGAGGCTCAGAAAGGAGGGGGTTGAATTCTTCTGAGGCAAAGGTAAATGTTGTTGAACATAGACAAAATACCATAAAGAAGAAATTTAAGGAACCTAAAATGGGTCCCAAAGGTGGAGTTTCTAAAAAGAAATTCTAAGGCAAATGCTTTAATTGTGACAAGATGGGTCACAAGGCTTTTGATTGTAAGCTCCCGAAGAAAAAAAGGAGCAATGAAGCAAATCTCTTGCAAAATATTACTCAAGAGGTTTCTGATATTAATCGTGCTGCTGTGATATCAGAAGTGAACATGGTTGGGTCAAACCCAAAAGAATGATGGATTGACACCGGTGCCACAAGGCATATATACTCAAATCTTGAGATGTTCTTTACCTTCAAGCCAAAGAGTGGGGAAAAATTGTTTATGGGCAATTCTGCCACTTCTGAAGTTCTTGGTGAAGGACAAGTGGTGCTAAAAATGACTTCTGGTAAGAAGCTGACTCTAAATAATGTTTTGTACGTGCCTGATATTCACAAGAATTTGGTGTCAAGTTCATTGTTGAACAAATATGGGTTCAAAATGGTTTTTGAATCAGACAAAGTTGTTTTGTCCTAGGGTGGAATGTATGTGGGAAGAGGGTATGTTATTGATGGGCTCTTTAAGCTCAATATAATTGTTATTAAATGTAATAATGAAAGTACGTATTCTGCTTATTTGCTTGAGTCTTCCAGTTTATGGCATGGTAGACTAAGATATGTTAATTATAATACCTTGAGAAGGTTAATTAACTTGAACCACATACCTAATTTCTACATTGATATAAAACATAAATGTGAAATTTGCGTTGAGGCAGAACTAACTAGATCATCTTTTCAAAATATTGAAAGAGAAAGTGGACCACTTGATTTAATCCACAGTGATGTATGTGATTTAAAATTTGTTCAAATAAGAGGTGGAAACAAATATTTTATCACATTTGTGGATGATTGCACAAAATA
>CATIWF010121106.1:0-29388 GCA_949630135.1 Balakata baccata
CACGTGTCAATCTGTCAGATATTGTCCGCTTTGGGAGTCCCACTGGACCCCCTCACGGATTTAAAACGCGTCTACCAGAGTGGGGCAGCGGAAGCCAGTCCGGGCCTAAACCATCTGTTAGATACTGTCCGCTTTCCAAGGCCCACTCACTGGTGGCCCGGCTCACGGTTTTCTTTACGCGTCTGACAGGACAAGGGAACCCCCCCTTATCTAGCCCAGGAACTTCCCCCAATCTACCAATGTGGGATTGAAGGCATTCCACTGAACCCCTCACACTTGGCTGCTTTCATATACGAGTATATGGTCATTCCTACAGAGCCACCCCACCACACCCATCAACTTTTGGTCCCTGAAGACTACTAGTTTCTTCAATTTCAGACACCTGCTGCTGGTCTTAGTCCTCTGCACTTTGTGTATCAACATATCCGGATTCCCTTTGGTTCTGTTTTTCTGTCGCTCGTCACGTGCTGCTTTAGTCATGGATAATGGTAGCAGTAAAATGTATGCCTGACTACATATTTTCTCTTTGTTGTTTTCGTCATTTGCAAAGTAGTGATGTTTTTAATATCATTTGTAAGAATAAAAATCGAATAGAAATGATGACAGAAATGTATGTGCATACCATCTCCAGTGCAATGAGAGAGAGATGCATATTTCTCAATGAAGAAAGATTTTTTTTTTTTTTTTGTGAATTAAAGAAGGTGGGCAAGCCACAAGACAAATAAAAAATTACCTAGAAAGAATAAGAAACACCAATTAAGCTATCTCAGCAGGAGGAAAAGGAAGGACGTGAACTCCAAGAGGATGTTGGTATGCGAAGTGAGACGAGAAGTAAGGACATGAATTCCAAGAGGATATTGATATGCCAAATGAGATGGGAAGTTTTGCTTCACGATGCACGTGTAATTTGAACGGAGGAGAATTGATCCATTAAACAATTTTTCCAGAGGAGAATTGGTACATTAAGTTCCTGATGTTACAGATAATGGAATGGTTATGGCAGCTAGCATTAACTCTGTAATGTCATCGCAGCTAGCGTTAATTATGTAATATCCAGCTAGCATTAATTCTGTAATGTCCTTTGATTATATTCGCTGCCACTTAATTATTACTTCTTCCAATGTCGCCTTTAAAAAAAAAATTTAAATCTATTTATTTACCATTTTTATATTATCAATAAAAATTAAATATTATTTTTTAAATTTACTTTTATATTCATCATTTTAAAGTTATTAATATTATTTTAAATTTTTAGTTTTAAGGATAATGTATCAGTATTGAGTTTAATCTATCTATAGAGAGATAGATATAAAGTTCCAACAATTCGCTTCGTACTTGCTTGAATTTGGTCCACACCAAAAATATTACTCCACTTGCAACATTTTGATGACCAGATTCAGAACTAAGGTGTGCAAAATCGAAAACTAAATCAAACCGAATGCTATTCGGTTTAGTTTTTCATTTAAATTTCGATTTATTCAGTTTGATTTAGTTTAAAATATTTAAAAATCGATTAAACTGAATCGATCGAACTTATATATATATTATATTATATTTTTAATGATTTATTATAATTTTTGATAAAAAATAATAGTTTATAATATTTTATTTTGATTTATAGTAGGATAAAGCGGCAGTTAAGGTTTGAATCGATAGTTCATAGTTCAAAAAAAATTGAACCGGCCCGAAACTGCGCAATAAGCGGTTTAGGACCGGTTTGGAACCAGTCCGGATTGGCCGGTTCGACTGATTTCATATATTATTTTTAATTGTTTAATATTAAAATATAATAAATTTTAATAAAATTAAATTAATTTAGAAGATAAATAAATGTAATTAAAATTATTATAGTGTATTTATAATTTTTATTCATATAAATTATAATTAATTGGATTAATTTTGAAAATAAGATTTCAATTTGTGTTATTGTAAATTGTCCTTTGTTTATAAATTGTAGATAAATATTTAAGTTAGAAATAAAATGAGAAGTAATAAATTTTAAAGTTAAAATTTTTTTTTAAGTAATAAATTTTTAAAAATTTAATTGGACTATAATAAAATAAACTAAATCAAATTAATATTTTTATTCTACATAAAAAACAACTTAATTTTAAAATTTTGATTTTTAAATTGAAAATAAAAATATTAATAATTGGGCTTAAACTTAATTTTTATTATTATTAATTAAATTGCTTACGTATCCTTTTGGAATTTGAAAGAATCAAAAATTCAAAATTCACGTAGTTCTCTTATCTTTTAAATTTGTTGATTACTCTTTTAGCTTTTTTAATCCGAACTGCCTGTGCCGGATGTGCCAACAGTTCCATCGGTTAATATTTCATCATTGAATCCCTCATTTTGAACCTCTTGTAGTCTTAGCTCCGCTTTGGTTCAATCATCGATGCACGCTTAAGCTTCTAATAATTCGGGAGCTAAGCTTGATTGCGTTTTGTTCAAAATGTTACCTCTTATACTAAATGCTTGTTAAACTGCAACTGTTGAAACTGGATATGCAAATATTTATTTTACAATTTGCAAAGATAAATATTTTGGTGCGACTCCACCATTTAAGAATAGAAAATGTTTATCTGCTATGATATCACGAAACTCAAATTATGTCGTCAAATATATGTCATGTTTGGGAGAACCAATAGATGATTAGGGTTTTTTCTGATTTTTAAACATAATGCGATCACCCCTTCTCTCCCTTTCCGATTCAACATCATCTTGATAAGTAGAAGGAATATTTGAAGTAGAAATATTATAAAAAGCACTAAATTCATGAAATAAATCAGTAAATTTTCTTTTAACTTCATTAATTATTAATTCAATATTAACATCATTTATATTAAGACATTTATAATAATTTTATAAATATTCTATTAACACTACATACAATATTAATTATGAGAATATTTTTAAAATATGCTAACAATTTACTTTTCATTGCAAAAATAAAATCATATAAAATAAAATCATTTATATACCTTTTAAATACATCAACAACATTAGTACATTCAGACAAAAATATATAACATTTTGGATAATAAACACTATTTGATGTATATGTAGCATTATTAAAAACTTTTAAAATTTCTAAAAGATTTTGAAAAACGTTCTAATATTGTGTATATAAATTAATTTATGGTATATTATTGGAAATGAACGTGTGTAATAATTCTTTATATCCATATGACTCGCTAATTAATTCATAAGTTGAATTCCAATAAGTTGGGATATTTTTTGAAAATCTTTTGGGTCTTTTGCCATTTTTGCGACAAAATCGAGCTTATGATTTCATTACTTGGAAATGTCCCCATAAATATGATGTTACTTGTTTTATTGGATAAATTGTATCACCAAATACCTTTAATCCATCTTGAACGTATAAATTTAAAACATGACTGCACATCTAATATGAAAAAATTTTCCTCCAATATTTGATTGAAATAAAATTTGTAATTCTCTTATAGAGGTGATATTTGCCACCGCATTATTAAAATCGATTGTAAAAATTTTATGAACTAAACTATATTCTTCTAAAATATTTTTCATCATTTTAAATATATTATCAGTGGTATGTCTTTCATTAAAAGCTCTAAATGTAAATAATTTTTTTTGCAATTTCCAATTATTATCAATCCAATGACATGTTAAACCTATATATGAATGAATGCGCCAATAATCACTCTAAATATCACTACAAATTGTAGCACATCCATTATAAGATATAAACATTTTCCACAATTCTTTTTTATTTTTTTTATATATGTTAAATAAAATATGTTTAAGAATAGTTCTTAAACCATGTTTACAAGCATTTTGAAGAAAATTATTGAAATCAAGTCTTTTTTTAAAACTAAAAGAAAAATATTCCATACTTATCATTTTTTCATTTTTTTTTAAATATTTTTCATCATTATATTGAAATAATTAAGAATTAGAAGATGAATCTGCAAACTCGGAGATTTGAATTTGTTTTTTCTCGATGCTAAGTTGAGTTGCATGTTTATTTTGTAAATACCTCAAAAAAGTACCATACTCACATCTGCCTTTAAATTTGTAAGTTTGTGCACAATACACAACTTCAATTGAACCATCATTTTTTCGAAATAAATTTGGAAAATATTAGAAGAGTGGAATTTTATTTCCGTCCATTGAGTTGCATTTGTCGCCGTAGTATCACCTATCATTCTTTGGCTTTCTTAAGTAGTAGATTCAGTTTGCCACCTTATCCTCCACATTTACAATGTTATAATTTTCCATATTGACAAAAAGATTGTCACTATAGAAATTGTTTCTTCCATTGTTGTTTGCCATTTTCTTTAGAATTGTAAAAAAAAAAAATTAAGTGTGTAAATTGTAATTGAAGAGAATTTAAAAGAGAAAAAATAATTGAGAGTGTAATTGGATAGAATTTAAGAGGAAAAAAAATTGAGAGGTAATTAGAGAGCACTTAAGAAAAAATAATAATTGAAAGTGTAATTAGTATATAATTAAGTATGTAAAGAGAATTGATAGAATTTGGGATTGAATTGTTGAGAGAAAATTTGACATAAATGAAATTGAAATAAATTAAGATATTTATTGAGAAAATTTTGAAAAATTGAAAAGACAAAAATACCCTTAAAACTAGTTGTCATTTTTCTATTGGAAGAATTATTTTGGTCATTTTACTTATTTTAAAATTTTATTATATACTTAAATAAATTAAAATAAAAAAATAATTGAAAAATTATCCTTTTTAAACTGTAAGAGAGAAAGAGGATGTTAAGGGAAGGAAATTTAAAATTTAAACTTTTTTTTTTAAAATTTTAAGCGGGTTGGAACGGTTTCTGGATCGGGAGAAGGTTCTGGACCCGACATTTCCTCACTCGGGCTACAGGCCAGTTTGGGCCCGTTGGCCTCCGAACCCGGTCCAATTCCAGTTTTGATTGGGCTAGTTCAACTGGCTGGCCCGGCAATGGCCACCTCTCGAATAAAGTCATGAACTATAATTTTTTTTTTAATTTATATTAACTAACTTTAATTTGGTACAATTAATAAAGTTATAATAACTAGTTTTAATTTATACTAATTTATAAAATTGTAATAATTGATTTCAATTTATAATAATTTATAAAATAAAGGTAATTAAATTTAATTTAATGGTAGTTGATGAAGCAATGATTATATTAATTTATCATAATTATGCTATTTTATCTTAATTTATAATTATATTATTTCATTATAATTTATGTATTATGTTTGAAAAAGTTACGATAAATGGTTTAATTTTATCATAATTAATCATATTATGGTATTTGATTCTAATAATAATTTAATTAATTAGTTAATAAAATCGATTAAACCGAACTAAATATTTCAATTCAATTCTAAATATTAGTCGATTTAATTCAATTTTTATAAATTATTATTGATTTGATTCGATTTTTTTAAATTTGATTTGATTCAAAACCGAATCGATACATGCCCAACTTGCTCTTAAAAGTAAAATATAAAAGTGATTTTTTTGTTAAATTTTTTTATTTAACCTCGTAAGTTTCATCATAATAAATAAAAGGTGCATAGTAAAGATTGTAATACGAGGATAAAGGTGATATTTTGTTAAACTTATTTTATTTAACTTAGTAAATTTCATCGTAATTTAAAAAAAAAAAAAAGCGCAAAAAATTCAAAAGCTTCCAAAAAAGTTGGATTCAGCCTCCGGTAGCTTTTCTTTTCTTTTTGATGTACAAGCATATATAACATGAATCATGTCTCTTGCAGTTAGTTATGGCTGGATCACTTTTTCATATAGACGTATTGTTATATCTAAGCCATGTTGATTTGGCTTGCAAAATAATTTGCTTGAAAAGAAACGAAAAAATAAAGTTAAAACGAAATGCAGAATCGTCAGTCATTATTGAAATTCAAGAGACCATTATATCTATGGAATCTCATGATCCGCAACTCAACAAACTCAGGCTGTTTCTCTGAAACTCTGAACCTCTATTCTTCCATGCTCCAGAGCGGTGTTCATGGCAACCAGTTTACGTATCCTTTGGTTCTCAAAGCCTGCTCAAATCTCAATTCCATGCGCCATAGCGCAACGGTTCATTCCCTCGTTGTCCGACTGGGATTTAACCATGTGTTTGTGCAAACAGCTCTCCTTGATATGTACTCCAAATGCTCTGATTTCTCCGCTTCAAGGAAAGTGTTTGATGAAATGCCTGTGAGAAGTACGATTTCTTGGAACACAATGATCTCTGCTTATTGCCGCTGTTTTCTGGTCGATGAAGCCATTTTGATGTTACAAGAAATGCGCTTTCTTGGTTTCAAGCCTAGCTCTACCACTTTTCTTGGTCTTCTGTCGTCTTGCCTTCTTCAACAAGGCTTATTGATCCAATGCTGCACTTTTAAATTGGGATTTCTAGGTACCCGTGAAGTTTCTTTAAGTAATGCTGTTATGAAGATGTATGTTAAACATGGCCAGGTTCATGAAGCTCGCAAAATTTTTGATATGATGCTTGACAAGTCGATCATTTCTTGGACTACAATTATAAGTGGTTATGTGAATATTGGGGAAGTCTCTGAAGCTTTCTATTTGTTTAACCAAATGAGAACACGCATCACGCCAGACTTCATAGTCTTCATAATCCTTGTCTCGGGTTGTGGGAAAGAAGGGAATTTGTTGATAGCTTCATCAATCCATTCTCTCCTTGTTAAAAGCGGATGTGATAGTGGAGATCCCATTGAGAACTTGCTTGTGAGCATGTATGCGAACTGCAGAGATATTGTCTCTGCTCGTCAAATATTTGATACAGCACATGCACATAAAAGAAGTGTCTTCTTGTGGACATCTATGATTGCTGGCTATACTCACTTGGGTTATCCTACTGAAGCTTTTGAACTTTTCAAGACATTGTTGGGGGCATCTGTTAAACCAGATGAAGCAACACTCGCTATTATCCTTTCAGCTTGTGCCGATTTGGGGTCGCTCAGTATGGGCAGAAAGATTGAAGAGTACATCTCGGCCAATGGGTTACAATCAAATCTACAAGTCCAGACCTCTTTGATACATATGTTCTCCAGATGTGGGAACATAGAGAAAGCAAAGACACTGTTTGAGATGGTATCAACTAGAGATTTAGCTGCTTGGAGTTCCATGATAAATGGTTATGCCATTCATGGCATGGGAGTAGAGGCTCTCAGTCTCTTCCACGAGATGCAAAAAATGGAAGGAATACAACCGGATACAGTTATTTATACAAGTATATTACTTGCTTGCAGCCATTCAGGATTGGTCAAAGACGGGTTGAAGTTTTTCCAAAGCATGCAGAAGGATTTTGGTATAAAACCCAGCATAGAACATTACACATGCTTGGTAGATCTTCTTTGTAGGGCTGGACAATTTGAGTTGGCTTTGAAAATCATCAAAACTTTTCCTGCTGAAGTACATGCTCACGTATGGCCTGCATTTCTGAGTGCATGTAGGAAATATCGCAAGCTTGACTTTGGGGAGTTCGCTGCTAGAAAGCTGTTTAATTTGGATCCTGGAAATGTTGGAAATTATGTAGTCATGTCTAATTTATATAAAGGAGCAGGTAAGTGGAAGGAGGCATATGTGACAAGAAGGCTTATAGATGATAGAGGATTGGTTAAAGAACCAGGTTGGAGCTACATAGAGATCAATTATTCTGTTCATTTTTTCACAGCTGGAGATCGAACACATTATCTGTCAGATAATATCTATAAAAAGTTAGAGGAGCTAAATGTTAAACTTTTAGAAGCAGGGCATGTTCCAGAAACAGACACTGTGATTCATGACTTGGAAGAGGAGGAGAAAAAGGACTCATTGATGGTTCATAGTGAGAGACTGGCTATTGCATTTGGCCTCATCATTACTAAGGCGGGTTCAACTCTGAGGATCATAAAAAACCTACGAACTTGTGATGATTGTCATTCTGCTTTGAAATTTATCTCAAAAATTACAGGAAGGCATCTCATTGTGAGGGATGGTCACCGCTTCCACCATTTTCAGGGTGGTTCCTGTTCATGCAAGGAATTCTGGTGATATTCCCTTTTACTGCTCATTTATTTGGTCCACACCTATATTATTGTTTAACGACTTGAATTATGAAAAACTGCCAAGCTTCTGTTAGAATTTGACTTAACTGAGAAAGGTCAACCTATTGCTCACCAAGATAGACTATTTCGAGAACTGTAAGGTAACTATTTTTCTAACCGTCAATTTTATGCAAGTGTTTAATTTTAAACACCACTCTGAATTGATGAAGCATCATAATGGAAACAGAAATATATTTGACAATTTGTTACTAGGACTTGTTTATATAGAATTGATTCACATTTTACTGACCTATTTTTACTATCCAAGTCTGTGCCTGTGGTACGCAAGTTCTGAGAAGCAATTATTCATGGGATGGGATTTAATAATACACGTTTTATCTTAATTTCCAGGTTAAGTTAAGCATTCTTGCAAGTTGCAACTAGCAACAGCCTCTAAGTAAATAGTTGCGGAAATAGTTCAGCAGATGAATGCCATTTTATGCTGAGTGTTTGCAAATTAAGGTTCATCACCGTGAAAACAATGTTCTGCTGTTGGTAGTTTTCTATATGGGGACGTACATTTTGTACAAGCAACACAACTGTGAAATCGTTCAATTTGGCAAACCTGCATTAAAGCTTGTTACTGAGGTTTATGAACGCAAAGTGGATTGGCCCAACATACATATTAAGAAATTGCCCCCTCTGAGGTAGGAGCTCTATTCATATGTGGTTGGGACTCTCTGTACATTTTTAGTGCTGCATAGCAATGCAGAGATTTACATTCATTATGGTGAAGGAGAAAAGCTATTAAACTGTCAAAAAACTCACAGCAGGATCTTACAGGAAGAAGACTAGTACTATAAGATTAACAGCGATGAGGCAATCCAATGCAATCAGCATTTGGTCTGGAAGTGATGAGCAGGTGGCACGCGAATTTTGTGATGGCTGACTATGGTTTGATGTTATGAATTTTGTGACGGCTGATTATGGTTTGAACGAAGCTTTTATATGCATGCTATTGAACCACTGCAGTTGGCTCTGAATCTACCTTGTCTCACTAATGACCTTGTCTCACTAATGCATAGGCTATAGCAACTGATCTTTTGCTGCTATTGCTAATCCACGCTGAGAACTAAGATAAAGTTTTCAGAACAATGGCATATTTCTTGCATCAAGGTTGCACTGATAAAATTGGGGCGTTAACCCTCTAATGTATGAATGAATCGGATTGGTTAAAAGAACCCAGACCTGGACTGAGAAAGAGACTCAAACCTCTTAAATTTCTCTAAAATTCTGCTTGAAAATCCAGCTTCATAACCTTGGGACCAATCCTACAGGTTGATCAGGTCAAATTTAACCGCTCAGTGGGACTGGTTCCCATAAGTATTGTGATAACCCAGATTTTTATTTTATTTTTTTGTTTTAAAGAAATCTGTTTCGATCTTAACTATTAATATTTTATTATATAATGACTTTATTTATATTATTTTATTTATTTAGTTATATCTAATTGGTTATATTTAATATATATATATATATATATATTCTCCCAATTTTTTAGTGTCTATGTTCCATTAGAACTTTACCACTGTATTACTTTCCTTCATCGTTTAAGTTTAAAAAAAAAAATCCACATTAGTGGAGTATAGTATTTCTCTTTTCTTCAAAATTGTAACTCTTCACAATCTGTAAGTTCTATTTTATTTATTTTATTATTATTTCGGTTCTGCATACTTTGATTTTGGCAATGCATACATTGGCCAAATACTCAATTCCAATTTAATTTTTTTTGGTTTTCGATCTGCATTCTGGCAAAGTTTTCAACCTTAGCTTTCTTCCATATTTTTCTTTTATACCTATATATAATCTAATTGTTTGTTGTCAATTGAAGTAAAATACTTAATATCCAAATTCTTTGGGCAATTTATTGTTGCGGCAGATGCTAATTAAAGTTCTATTTTCTTCCGAGAACTTTTCTTTTCTAGCAGTAGACGGTTTTCTACATCCATAAAACTTAAATCTTTAGATTAGTAATCAATGTTTAGGTAGTTTGGAGGTCTCTTAGTCAATTAAGATATTTGGAGTGGATAATTGATTTGTCTTTATATTGAATAGGAGATGTTGAAGTAATTGTTATATTGGGTAGCTCCCTATATGAACTTTGGATCTAGCTTTTGTCTGGAATACTGGGTGAGTGGTAATTATAGTACATGACACATCTTCATATTTTGAAGTTTTTAGCATGAAAAATCATATTCTATAAAATATTATTCAATGTTACTATACTTTTATTTCAGCAAATGCGATTTTATAAAATTGTTTGTATAACTAAAGTTTTATTTAAAAGTTTCTAATTATCTAATTTGTATTTATTATAAAAAATGATTATTGATAAAAATTTTTCAGATTAGAGAAATAGGTTCTAGGAGCAGAGTCATGTTATTTAATTATTTGAGTATCTTCTGTATTGAGATTCTAAAACTTTCTGCATTGTTATTGAATTTTTACTTTGTTATCTGATTTTGTTATCTAAGATTGAATTGATATTATTTACTGATTTATATGAATATTGTTATTTTTGGAAATAATTTTTGATTTCGGCATTTGAAACTGTTATATATTGATGGCTGTATTTGTAACAATCTGGCCTTTTCAGTATTTGGCATATCATTGAATATTGTTTTTATATTTTAGATATTTAATTTTTCTGTAATTCTGAATTTTTCAGTATCTGATATTCAATATTATATTGTTTTGTTATTAATATTATATTTGTGACAATTGAAAGTGCTTGAGAAACTATTTGATTATTTGTTTGTTCCCAATCTGTTGTGTGCTATAATTATCATTTACTGAACATGTTGCTTGCTCATTCCACATCTTTTCTATTTCTTTTAGATATTAGAGAACATTTTGATCATTGAAGTTTATAGAATGTCGGACTACAAGATTTCTACTTTTAAGAGTTATGTTTGTGTGATTGTATTTAAGTTGGTTTTAATCTATGCGCCGCTAATGGCCAGATTTGGGTCATGACAAGTATTACTTCTGCTCATACCCCCATCTAATTCTCTCCATGGAGTTCTATTGAAACCCGTGAGGACTTTCTGCAATTGTAGCAACAATTATTGTAGTTAGCTATCCAATTTAGGGTCGAATTGCAACTCCAACAGCCATTCGCGATGGAAGCCGGCACTTCTTGGATAAGAGCTCCTAATTCTTCCCCTGAATTGTTATTGCCTATGCTGATTGGCTCCGACACCTATTTGTTATGTTCCCGAGTCACAGATCATGTCACCGGGCAATTCCTCAAACTACTTATAGTTAATGAATGAATTGAACCTGCTGAGACCCAAACCTATTTTCTGCCCTCTTTAAATAGAGATCATTATTCTAAGTAATTCAGGAAAGCTAAGATTAAATAAAACTACTCTACTATAATAAGAATAATTGCAGCAATAGAAAAATCACTAACTTACTAAAAATAATTCATAATTCATAATTTGTGTTATCCTATTCTGCTTCTGTCTACGTTAGTCACTATTATTCCTATTCTGCGTCCTGTAACAGTATAATATATGACGACTCCCTTGGAATTTGGATGGATAAGATCTTACATTCTAGTTAAAGTTTTCATATTTAATGCGTTATAGGAAAATGGTAAAGAGAACACAAAGTTTGGCATTGAACATGTCACTAAGAAAGTAATCAAGGGAAGAATAATGGTAGAATTTTCAGCACAACACTCAACCGCAAGTGCTGAATCAGATTTTGAGTTTTTCAATGAAATTTCTATATGAAAGTTCATTTTTTTAGTGCCATCATTTGCAAGAGAACTGAGATAAACATTGTCTTGATTCCACTTGAATCAAGGGGAGAGAATTTCAGAGGCAACAGAGCTCGGGGTTCAGGGTAACCTATAATATGTTGAATATGAGGTATTGAGGTCTGTCTATTCGAATTAAAGCTCCAACTACTCTTAAGGGTTAAGGATATAGAAGTTTGGAGAGATTTTATATTACACACCAACTCCATGGATACATAAATAGTCCCTTCATGATGAGCAATATTCCTTAGGAAGACAGACTTCAAGCTAGATGTTACAGCTATTTTCAGTACTCGATCAGTTGATCTATTTTCCTGCCATTCCCTTGATTATCATTTATTTGCCAGACATTTATGTTACTGCTTTTCAGTTTTCAGTCCTTTATCATATTCCCTCATGGGACCATGATTATTTTAGATAGTTGTCCTCTTTTTCTTAGGGGCAATTAGAAGTAATTATGAGGTGCAAAATGTTAACAGACAGGTTAAAGTAAAAAGAAAAACTGGGCTGATATTTCTGGTGAGTGACAATCTGAGTGTTCACTGTTCAGTTAATACAACAATTGAATCACCCTGCTAATTCACAAGAAAATAAGGATACTATTCTTACTGCCTATACTTATGAGATAAATTGAAGATCTTGGGACTGTTATAGTATAGTACTGTTTCATAGGTTGCCTAAGGCAATACAAGCTGGAAACCCTGTAAGATCTGTGCATTATATCTTAGCTCTGCTCAAGATTGTGACGAGTTCTATATCCAATGGAATATTACCACCTAAAATTAAACAATCATCTATGCAAATTGAAGAAGTCTCCATACCTTTAATTATCGGTGGCTCCGGTGACCAATTCCATTGATGCCCAAGCATTCCCTTCTAATTTTTAGCAGTTCATGGTCCTCGCATCTTCTCAACAATGTTCCTCCTCTTTTCTTCAATGTGACGTCTCTTCTCTTCAAGTTTCTCCCCCATTTTCTTCCCTAAATCTAGCATCCTTGCTCTTCTTCCTATTCTCTTTGGTCTTGAATCGTCTTCTTCAAAAACATTATTATGTTTTTCCGCATGTATGACAGAGCTAGAAGGTAACTGACCATCTGAGAGACACCCTCTGGTTTGTTGGAAAGTTTCTTGTGGTTCCTCTCTTGCCAACAAAGAACTTGTTAGTTCTTGCAAAGATTTTCTACTTTGTATTGATGGCTTGACGGAGCTCAATAAGCTCTCTAAGGCATCAGTATCAGGAACTGACTGTTGAGTGCATTCAGCATTCTCTGACTCTGAATGCTTGTTTTCTGGATGATTACTGGATACCCTTAGGAGAGCCTCCTCCTTGGCTTTTGCTTCATCGGTTTGATAGGTAAGAGCTTCACATGCAGTAGGGTTGTCACAAGTGGCTTCTCGGTTAAGCCATATAAAGGGAGCAGCTGCCAGAGGAACCCAGTCGTCTTTTTCTGCCAACATCCAGGGAATGGATAAGCTTTCACAGTTTGGAAGCACCACTGTTTCTCTGATGGCAGCCTACTCAAGTAAATAGGAATAGGTCAAGTTACATAGCACTGAGAAATTATTGAGTAGGAACTGCACATGTGCCAGTCCTCTCACAAGGAAGGTGGCATGATTTTGCTGATTTCGCCATAGCACTAACCATTTACCCTAATCTCCTTTAAAGACCAAATTGAAGCTGTATCCTCAGAAGAAGACATGGAAAATGGAAATACATGTAATGGCTAGAAATACAACCTTCTTTTGGTAGTTTTATTCGAGTAATGGAAGGAAAATGAAAAGTAAACAAATTCCATGAGATAAAAGAAATTCCATACCTTAAACCGGCTGATCAAGAACAAAGCAATGTGCCCGCTACTAATCTTGTGATCCCCAACAGATGACTCCAAGTCAAACTCTATGTCAGGCATAGATGTGAAACCATACCACAACTGATCTGAAGGAGGCGGCTTTATATGCAACCTCAGTGCACCACGAAGGGATGCAACCCTTATCGACAAAGACAGTGGCACCTTAATGAAAACTTTACTAGTTAGTAAAAATAAAAAGAAAGATGGAGCTTTGTTCATCAATGCAGACTCGCCATAAGGATCACTAAGGCAACACTATAAATAAAAATCTGATCAAACAATTTCAATCTACTACCAATTTTTGCAACAAGTGCCACCCTATATTTATAACCATTTCAAAATTTCCTTTTATTTTCCACATTATCAAACCTACTGGTGATCTTTCAAATGCTAATCAATTTTAAGTACTTTACAGTCAATCTTGCATGTTCAGAAGAGTCAATGAAGAAATGAAGTACAACCATACAAAACGAAGTTTAAGATAGATGAACCAGGATAGACAGGGGAACAATAAATACATACTAGTGAGAGGACAGTAGGTCACAAGAAGTAAAATGCAATGGAACATATAGATGAACCAGGATAGATAAGGAAAGAATAAATATCACACACTAGTGACAAGATAGTAGGTCATATGAAGTACAATAAAAGAATACAAGCAAGAAAGATTCCAAATCAGGCAGATAAGCCCCATGACACCTCTAGCAAGCACATATAAACAGAGCTCACCACTCTACCCCTATTTTGAAATGAAATCATGATAAGCCCCAATATGTTCTCTGGTACCAATGGAGGGTTGGGTGGGAATAGATGGGCTCCAATCAGTTATACTAACTCTAGGAGGATGAAGGAAAATTATTATGGTGTGGTTGGGTGCAGGGAGTATGAAAGGGGCTGTTTCTAGAATAATCTGAGTTGGTTAGAGGGTATATTAGAGAAAATTAAGATCGTTGTTACAGAGCAGGAGGTATCACAGCTATATATATTAGGTTGCTTTTCTGTGTGGGTATCATGAAATTTGTATACAGTCCTTGTGACTTGGTGGAGAGATACAGGCCTCTTGAAAGCTTGTAACCCTTGTTTTTCAGTTCAATTCAAGTTGCCATTTGAATTTTCTCTCTTCGTTGTTTTCAGTTCATATCAAATCACTCCTGTCTTCCAATATTCAATTTTGTGCCATTGTATATAGCTACGTTCATGAATCGCCCAACTGATATATACTCAACACATCTTAACATGTAATGCCCTACAAATGATAAACCATAAAATTTGGTCTGCTAAACTAGGAGTTGCCATGATTTTTTTTTCTTCTGAACTGGAAATTCATTGATTGAATTCCTCATAATTTACTAACATTGAGATAAATGAGGAAAATAAAAATCAAACCATAAACGAGGAAAATAAAAGATCAAACCACCTAGCAAGGAAATTTTCATCAGACTGGATCACATCTCTAAATAGTGACCATGTACAAAACACATATATGTTTTGGGTGTGCATGCAAGTTAAAATAAATGCAAGTACAAGCACCCTATATATGTGTCATACAAACCTGTGAAACTTGTTTTCTAATGGAATTAAGAATAGACTTCCACCTAGATACATTAATTGATGCTGACAAATAACTTGTTGAACTTTTGAATCCATCTGAAACAGAAAGGATCAGCAACAATCAGTATCATTCCTTGTCAATAAACCAGCAATAAAGTAGATGGCTAATTGCGTTGCTGCTTTGTACTGTTTCAAGAAATGGATACAAGGAATACATCTTCCAAGAGAAATTAATAGGATCTTCACTATTCTGTTGATCCACTTTAGATATGCCTGTTATTGCTGTATATATCTATTTCTATTTATCTCAAATTGAAGACTAAATCACATCTGGACTTAAATTATTGGGCAATCATGTTCACCTATCTTTTAGTAAGATAAACAAATAATCATCTGATCTTTAAAAGTATGGTTTCTTAGTATAATAGTACTATCATTTAAAACAAAGTCATGACAAGACAACAATTCATTGCAACAAAAATCAACTGGAAGCAGCAAAGACTTCGAGAAGCTTTTACCTCATTTGTGTTCATCAAAGATTGAGAGGAGATCTGAAAAATAGTTTTATGCCGCACAAATGGTGGGTGCATGCATGGCTATTTTAACTCTTTCACAAGATATATCATTTGGCCCCTAAACTTTTTTGCATTTCTTCTATTTAGTTCTTATATTTCAATGTGTTTTACCAAGCCCCTCAGACACTTAATTTTCAATTTTTTTCTTTTATTACGTACTTTCATAGCAGGTAACATATGAAAAATTTACATTGTTAAATGTGCATAAGTTGGAACTGTCCCACCTGACAAGTAAAGAAACCAAGGAAATAAATGCTCAAATCAATACAAATTTTTATAAATATTTTAATATCATCAAAAGTTCTATTTTCATTTCTGATTTATCCGTCAAGAAACTCTTTAAAATTGATAAACACTATACTATGAAGATTTAGTAAAATGCAAATGAAGTTTTTTATTAATATTTTTGACAGAGTTAGAAACATTGTTCATTTTTTTATTTTGACCGAAACAAATTTCTAATGCAATATAAAACAAATTTTGAGCGTTTAAAAGAATGCAATTGAAAAATGATGATTAAATAGAAGAAACTCAAAAAAGTTAAGAGGCTAAACCATGTGTCTTGCCAAACTCTTCAAACCAAGATTATGTGTTCTTCAGTAATCACACTTACAAACAAAATTTGAACAGTATTTCATAGGACGTTTATTTCACAATTGCAATGCATGTCATTTCGCAAGTAAAGACGCCTATAATGGAATCATTGCTGTAAAGAAACAAAAATGGAGAGAAATCGATTATTTCATTGATAGTAGAAAACTCTATATATACAACTCTATTAATTTAAAATAGGAAACAAATATATAAACTATAGAAAACAATACAAACTAGAAAATAAATCTCTACATATCCCTAATTAGCTAATTAAGAATATTATTCAAATATCTCTTAATATCTCACAACACTCCCCTTAAGTTGGAGCATAGATATCAATCATGCTGAACTTGTTACAAATGTAAAAAAACAAAGAGTTCCAAAACCTGTATCACAAAAGGCTTTACACTACACTAGTGTAGACCCAACCAGGTAGAAAATATTATACGAACCGACTAAACCTATAACACAAAAGACCTCACACCACACTAATGTAAACCCAACTAGGTACGAGAAGATGTTATACAATCTGAGGAGAGTCAAGCGAGACATACCGAAAACAAATGTTACTCAACAAGGGTGACCCAAGAAATTACACAGTTTACTCTCAAGGACAGAAAAACAAAATGGATCACTCATGATGACCCAACTATGACAAAGAGATGCTCACTTAGGCATAACTCTCGGATTGATTTCCAGGTAGGGTTCCATTGGAACCCATGGCTCTGATATCATGTAAAGAAACAAGAATAGAGAAATCGATTATTTCATTGATAGTAGAAAGCTCTATATATATAACTCTAAGAATTTAAAATAGGAAACAAATATATAGAGAATAGGAAACAATACAAATTAGGAAATAAATCTCTACCTATCCCTAATTAGCTAATTAAGAATATTATTCAAATATCTCTCAATTTCTCACAATAATTACAAGAATGAATTACAATATTGTTATCCAAAATGCATTCAACATCTCAGTATCTAAAAATTTGAAAGAATACGCATCATGAGCACATAAAAGCCAAATCAGTAGACATTTTTACATACCAATTTTAATATTTCCTTCATTCCTCTGCTCTTGCAAAACAACAGCTCCTTCAGAAAGATTCAGCTGCTTTCCAAAATTTTCAAAACCTTCAAGAAGGTTCGTAGAGATATCCTCAACAGAGCTCAATCCTGAGTTTGTATCCACCATATCTCTTTGAAGATTTTGAACTTCCAATCTTGCTTCAATATCTAGTACCAGCCCACCACAATATTCAATATCAACTTCCCAAGCCCATATTGCATTCATGTCTGAAGGAAGAACTCGAATACCATGGATATAAGGTGGTAGACTCCCAAGACCTAGATCAGAACATATAATTTCACCAACGTAATTGGGTGTCCTCATATTTGATAATGTTCTCTGTTATGCCAAATGGAAAGAAAAGGAACAAAGACAAAAACATGTCTCAGTATCTAAGTATTTCTACATATTAATAAATTTATTGCACACACATGTTTGTACAAAGCACATCCGCTGCTTGAAATGATGCAAATATATTTGGTCCTTCACGCTTCCAAATGATCTCATATTTCTCTCCAAATTAAGGAATTTCCTTTTATTGCTCACAACTTCAAAGTCCTGAAGGAAACATGTCACCAGTGCAACTCCCATTTGTGAAACAAAGAGTTTAAGAGCTAACAAACAATTATGTAAAATTCCACCAGCAGCTGCACTTTAAAGAATCTCAGATTAGAGTAAAATTTATTTTATAAATAAATCTTTCAAATTCCTGCATAATACAAAATAGAAATACAATCCAAGCAGTCCCTATTTCCATAGAAGATAGAACATAAAATAACTTGCATTCCAGCTTATAAATAAATACCTGAATCCTTGCTCCCACTGAATTCTTTATATTGGCATTGTTTTTGCATAAAAAAACATTCGAGAAATAAGCAAGTTCCAGCAGAGTGTTCCTTCATCAGTAATTAACTTGTCATCAAAGTCCACATCAGAAGTAGGACTTTGGCTTGCTGAGTGAGAAAAGATTGATGATGAAAGTACTGACATTTTTCTTCCTTCGAACTCAGAGGTGTCTTTGCTGTTGGAGCAGTCTTTACCAAGCTACTGGTTAAATCTTGAAATGGGCGATTTTTTTCAATAGTCTTCCTTTCTTCACTGACTAAAGAGAGAGCTCCTCTATTCTCTACACTGGCCTTTGAAGCCTTTCTTGCAAACCTTCTAAAAAATAGGCGAACCTTTGATGCAGAACCATCAAGCTTAGCCACCCTATGCGCTGGCTCAGCATTGATCCCTACAGACGGTTTCATAAATGATGGGTATCCTGTATTTAAGGATGTCAAGTAAGAGTGGAACTCTTCATTCAACTTAGTGAACCAGTTAAGTCTTTCTTTATCATGACAAGAAGCAAGACGGAGTGCTTTACACCACGACTCCTTCTCCCAAGATGTCTCAAGAAAAATGTAAACTATTCTACTTGCATTACACATAGCTGAAGACTTACTTTCGACTTTTAGGGAAACTTTCTGGCCCTGCAATGTCATAAGAAATTGTAAACAAGCAATAGACAGATTTCAAAAACATAAAAATGCAATAATTCTTTCTACCTCAACCCCCACCACCTCCAATAATTTTTCCTTTTTTTTTTTTTTAAGAAGAAAGGAGAAAGTTGAGAGCTTCTCATTGTCCTAACGATTAGATAGGGTGCAGGGAACATTAAGTGAAACATGGGTAAATTGGAACAAATATTCTAGAGTCAAATGAATATCTAATATAAAGATAAAGAGAAGTGATGCAGGCATGACAAAGGTAGGGTGCAGGGAACATTAAGTGAAACATAGGTAAATTGGAACAAATATTCTAAAGTCAAATGAATATCTAATATAAAGATGAAGAGAAGTGATGCAGGCGTGACAAAGGGTAGCGTGCGTGAGGTGGAGAGGCAAATTGTTGTTGTCACGGGCATGTTGAAGTATCAATCACGTGATGGTTTCGAAGGAGAGTTTGCTATCACGAGCGTGCTCGTGGAGAACGCAAGAGAGCAAGACATGCTTGTGGGGTCTATTACGGGTGTGACATAGGTTGCGTGCCCGTGAGAAGTGGTGCTCAGTCCGCTGTCACGGGCGCGAAGTCGTTTATTTTACATTTTTCAATTTTTATTTATTTTTTTGTTCTGTTTTAGTTATTTTAGGACTCTTTAGTTAGGGTTAGTTTTATGAACACTATAAATATGTTCTTTTCATTATTGTTGAGTAGTTTTTTAGTTTTTGACATTGATAATAAAGAACCCTAAATTTTCATTTCAATTTTTAGTATTTCCTTTGGAAATCAATGAATTTTGATGTCCAAGTATTCCTAGAATCAACAAGTTTTAGAAGATCTAATCCGACACTAGTGCACGAATCAACGAATTCAATATTATCCCATTGCGTCGGTTGGTATTAAAGCCATAAACGACAGGTTCCTGGTTCATCATGTTGTTGAGAAGAACACAGCGTGTGAAGGACGTGTATGAACGAGATCTGGAACAAAGGATAACAAGGTTGGAAAGTTTGAACAAATGATGGAACGAATTTCGGAATGGTTGAATACTCTTATGGAAAATTAAAATAGGGGTGCAGATGGTGAGGATAGTGATGATGACAGGGAAGATGAATAATTTGAAGAAATTCCAAAAAGACATCGTAGATCTACCACAGAGGAGGGTGTAGTAATAATTGATAATCCAATTTTTGATGATAAGGTTGGAAAATAGGCTCTGTTTGTGTAAAGTGATGATTTTGATGACAAAGATGTGATAATCATTGGTAATACGATTTTTGATGATTGGGGAGATGTTGAGGAGGAGTTTATCACAGGAGATGTCTGTGCTACCTTTGGCAAGGATGATCTCGTGACAGTTTATGATAATCTACCTTTGGCTAGGTCCAATTTCAAGGAGAATGCAGATCATAAGCACAGGTAGGTGGATTTTGTTTCACACTTCTAATATATTCAATGTCAAGCGTCTGATTTCTTTCAAAAGTGATTCTTCTATTATCGATGTTGTTGTAAATTCGAGGGCCGATTTTTTCTATCCACAGGGGAATGATGCAAGCATGACAAAGGGTAGCGTGCGTGAGGTGGTGTTGTTGTCGCAAGCATGTTGAAGTATCATGCACGCAATGATTTCAAGGGAGAGTTTGCTGTCATGAGCATGCTAGTGGGGAACGCACGCAAGGAAGACATGATTAGGAGGTGCCTAAGCTCTTGTCACGGGCACGACATTTCGTCAAGCCCACGATGTTGTTTATTTTACAGTTTTCGATTTTTATTTATTCTTTTTGTTTTTGTTTTAGTTATTTTAGAACTGTTTAGTTTGGGTTAGTTTTGAACACTATAAATATGTTCTTTTCATTATTATTGAGTAGTTTTTGAGTTTTTGACATTGATAATAAAGAACCCTAAATTTTCATTCCAATTTTCAGTATTTCCTTTGGAAATCAATGAATTTTGATGTCTAATTCCTAGTATTTCTAGAATCAACAGGTTGTAGAAGATCTAATCTGGCATTCATGCGCAAATCAACGGATTCGATGTCATACCGCTGCGTCAAGAAGGAATCATCAACCCTTCCCCATCAGCAGGCACAATGGAAAGACGAACTCAGAAAATTTTAAATGAACATTATGTAAATAACACAAAACAAAAAGAATCCGGCAAAGGCCATAATGCTTTACCATTTTCTCGAGGAGCGATCTGACGCAGAAACAGCTTCTATGATGCAACCCCTTAATGGAATAGCGATATGGGAACCATTAGAATCAGTCAAAATAAGCAATCGATCCTTGATGCTTGCATATTTTCTAACAGGATTAACCTCAAAAACATCCTTTTTCTCCTTCGGATCTTTTGACACTTTCTCCACCAACCAATTTTTGGGAACCTTATCTGATTCTATAACCCAGACAAACCCCTGAGTAAAAAAAAAAAAAAAAAACAGAGAAATAAAAAGAATAATTACTAGAAACATAGACACAACAATCAAATGTGCATACCTGCAACCATGATTAAAAAAAAAAAAAAACGATACTTTTCAAGATGCCTAATTGTCTATATGATAAAATGGTAAAAGCTAAACTGGGTAAAGATAGAAAATCTAGAATAGAATCGACTTGAAATTAAAATCTTCACTTCAATCAATTTGGTAAAAACAGCAAATTGATGGATACAAACCTTCTTAGTGTAAGCAAAATCCAAGGACCGTTGGGAATCAAGATGTTCCTGATTTTGAGAAGAATCAGATGATTTACGCTCTTCTTGTCGAATTTTAAATTTCAATCTTTTGATGAAGAAAAAGATTCCTAAAGCTTCAAATGCAAAAACGGAGTGCTCAAAGAAAAAATCCGCCAAGAAAGACAAGAAACCACCACATCCCTTTTCCAGTCGATCCAAATTTTCTACATCAAGCTTGTCTCTTTTGAACAGATCTAATTGAGTCGAGGAAAAAAAAAGCAGCTTCCAAGAGATGACAACAGCCAATCAATCACGCACAGTGAACAGCGAGGAAAAGACTTAGGAACTAAATCTCATTTCTATTTGCTAGCACGAAAGCATGCATTACTCAAATATTCCAATTCCTAGATTGCTATAGAAGAGTGCAATACTTTTTTTTTTTTGGCTCTGGGGAGGGGCTTGCAGGTGGGATGGATGGAGTTCCAACCCGAGACCCTTATGCCACTGAGAACAGAAGTTCTTGGCGAGTGCATTATTCCATTGAAGAATCAGGTCCTCATTCTGCGTTTTTCAAAGGCCAAAGCAAATTAGACCTGATTACCACAATTATTGCTAAAAGCGAGTCGCTTAACTGGATAAAATAATTTTTTTCTACCAAAATTTTGCCATATATATTAAATGGGTATCAAAATTTTATTTTATATTTAATACTAAAATTTTAAAATTCGGTTCCACGGTGCCAATAATTTTTGCGAAAGATCAAAGCTGACATATGAACAATTATCATTTAAAAAAGTCATGTCATACCAACTCGTCCGTGCTTTAGTCACAGGATTTTGTTTTTGTTTTATTGAAGGTGGGTCGAGCGGTTTAGCGGTGACTCAAAAAATAATTCATATAATAACTGCTCTGTTTGAAAATTCATGTTTCAAAATCTCTATTTTTCTTGGCTTTGAATACATTTTACAGAGGAGTAAATCGAGTTTAATCGCTATCTAATTAGGGTTTGTTTTGTTGTTAATGGTTGTATCTGAATGCTTCCGTTTGGTTTTTGGGCTGCTTAGAGTTCTCAGTCGTGAGTTTGTCAATGGGAGAAGGTGCTCTTTTTCTGGAATTAATTGTCGATAGAGGTGGGTATTGGGAAGGAGAATACGTCAAGAACTGAATTGAAGAGAGACATCAGTTTCTGATAAACAACTCTCAATCAGAATCATTTCCTAACATAGTGACTTATCTGCACGTAAGAACAGAGGAGTTTTATGGTTGGATAAAGATTTTAAAGACGGCATTTTAGTCGGTATTTTGATGAGTTGGCATTATTTTTTTTAAATAAAATTTCCAGCTATTAAAAACAACAAATAACAATAAAGGCTTGATACAAAAATTAAACTCGATTTTGGGTAGGCATTGGGCCCACCAATTTTCCTTATCTATTAAGCATATTGGTTACCGTCATTTGAAATTGAAGCTTCCCGTGGGACTAACAGACTTAAATATAGCTTAAAGGTATAAATTGAAGTGTACCATAAGGCACTCCATAAAATACAATTAAAAATACAAATTCAGAATAATTAAAATTTTAAAATATTTTGTCCTTTATTTCTTTAATTGAAACCGTTTGAGTTGATTCGATTGGATATTGGATGTGTCTTTCAATGAAATGCTGACATGCAACTTTTATATCTATCTAATTTTCAATAAAAAACTGATAATAGCACCCGAAATTGAAAATAAAAAATTTAAATTTAAATATAAAAAATTAAAAAATACAGGAATTTCTATAAAATGTAATATTGCTTTCTCCATGTTCTGTCTGGATTACTTCCTCTCCAATGCGATTAGAAGCTACCAAAGGTACCTAGATTTGTAATTCATCCACTTCCCATTGAAAATGAAACCCACAACAAGACAATTTATGTCAGAATTCAAAAACCGGAAGAAATTCACTTTCTCCTAACAACAGGCATTGTGAAGAAACCCATATCACCGGCTTGCTCTTCCTTCGATTTTTTTTTCTTCAAATATTTTTCTTTCTATCTCATCTTCATATCAGATTGACATTACCCTGTTACAAATCCAGATTATTCAATAAACGCATGAAAAACTTCTAAGCCCAGCAACAAGTTGCAAATCTTACTCATAAATCAAATTAATAACTAAAGAAGGCAAATACATAACAAGACCAATTTAAAGCTCTAGGTCACCATCATTTGAAACCAAACTCTGTTGCTGCCTTGCTGGGACTTTTCTGAGTTGATAATAAATTTTTCTTCTTACCTGAAATTTTTGTGGGATTTGTCTCTCTCTCTTATGTATTTTTTTTCTTTCTCCTCATCACCCGTTTTCCCCATTCTACCCCGCTCAAATTTCTATCTCAAAAACCTCTATATTTTCTCATACAAAAACCCACATTCTCATGTCCAAACAAAAACACAATATACCCATAACCTAAAATCTTGCCGAGGATGAAATTCATGGCATTGAAATCGTCAGTCTTGTCAATCTCATCTAAACCAACAACTCCAAATGGCCAAGATGGTGTAGCCTGGCTAAGGGATGCGGCGGTGTTAGGAGAGTTAGGAGGGGTTTCATGTGTAGGAAAAATTGTGATTATGAATCATTTTGAATAGTTAATGTTAAAAAATTAGAAATATTGTTAATTCAATATATGAATAAAAGGATAAGAGAAAGGTAGAACCAATCTGAGACCTGTGTTCCATACAATGTCCTTAAGACAAATTCGCCTCATACCACTGGTGTTTAGAATAATTAGCGTTTATCTCACATGATACAACATATATCAAGTAGATGTTGAATACACAACACCTATTTACAGTGAACTGAATATAAGTTACTCTTTTTATCACTTGAGAAGAAAATTTTTCCAAAGAGATTTCAAAGAAAAACAAAAACCGTTCCAACAAAAGCAAAAAACTCTTATTTATACTAAATGAAGGAGACATTAAATTAATTGTGATTAATCTCTTTAAAGACTGTCAATAATGTCTTTATAACATTCAAATAATAGTGAATTTAATTTTTGAAACATCAAAAAATGAAATTTTAAAAGATAAGAATCATAAAAAATAAATATGGAAAACAATCCACACAGTCGTGTAGAATTCACATGGGAGTGTGGATTAGTCATGTACACACTAAAGCACAGTGACATGGATGTGTGGATCTACACGAGAGTGTCAGAAGCATGGCCGTGTAAAAAGACACGGAAGTGTGGAATCAATACTATGTATACACAATGATATGATCGTGTGGAATCCACACGGGCGTGCTAGACTCCTAGTCGTGTAGGTCAACACGGGAGTGTCGCTTCAATTTCCAAAAATAAAAAACGTAAAAATTGGGCTTGGTCTAGAACATGGAATTTCAGCCCGACATTCGTGTACGCAAATCGCACACCCACGCATTGGTTTATCCCGAACTATGAATTTACACCCCTTCTATGCTTGAATGCTTGAGAGAGCATTCTATACTACTTTCTTACCAATGTAAGAATACATCTTACTATATAAACACAAGTCCAACTTTACATTTTTAGTGATATGGGACAACTCTCACTGTCGCTATTTCCTCTTTATATCTAATTAGCAATAAGCTTACTTTGAGCTTCAATTTCTATTCACACATTTTTCATTTTGAGCATATGAATACATTAATTTATAGTTCTCATGTCAAGGAACACATATCCAGGTCTGTCTCCCAAAACGGAGTTATGGAATTCACCCGAATTAACTGTTGAAAAAATTGTGATTATGAGCCACTTTGAAAGCACTTTGAGAGGGTAATACGAGTAGATCCCACAATTCGGTTTTGAGATAAAGATCCGGATATATATTTGTTAATATGAGAATTATGAATTAATATATTCATATGTTCAAAATGGAGAACGTGAGAATATAAATTGAGGTTCAAAGTAAGATTCCTTACTAAGGCGATATAAAGAGAAAATAGTTAATGTGGGAGTTGTCTTACGTCACTAAAATGTAAAGTTGAAATTGTGTTTATATAGTAAGATGCATTATTATATGGGTAAGAAAGTAGCATGAAAAACTCTCTCTCACCCGCTCAGGCATAGGTGGTATAAATTCATAGTCCGGGATAGGCCAATGCGTGAATGCGTGACTTGCGTACACGAATGTTAAGCCGAAATCCCATGGTCCGGACCAAGCTCAATTTTCACGCCATTCCTATGTTGCAGTGTGTGCAATTTGAATTTATGATATTTCAAAGATTAAATTCACTATTACTTGAATGTTACAAAGACATTATTGACAGCTTTTAAATAGATTAATTATAATTAATCTCATATCTCATCCATCTAGTATAAATAAAAGTTTTTGGTTTTTGTTGAGGAGTTGGGTTTTTGCTCTTTTTGGGAAAATCTTCTTCTTCCATTTTTTTCTTTTTTTTTCTCCAAGTGATAGAGAGAGTGACATATATAATCATTCGCTATAAGTGGGTGTTGTGTATTCAACATTTATTTAATATATGTTGTATTTTAGGAGACAAATGCCAATTTTTCTATATATCGTTGGTAAGGGACGAATTTATTTTAAAGACACTATGTGAAACACATGTCTTAAATTACATTTACCTTTCTATTGTCATTTTATTCGAATATTAAATTAACTATACTCCTACTTTTCTAACACGATGAGAGGAAGAAATATTGCGGAGGGGATAGATCTAGATCTGTGACATAGGTGAGGGGGTATGTGGTGAATAGGATGAGAAGAACAATTAGCAAGAGCCAAGAGGTAAGGAAGAAAGAATAATGGCGATGGTGGAGGTGAAAGCTGCGATGGTGAGGGAGGGGTGGGCGGCTGAGTTACAATATGTGTTTTTAAGTTTTATTATTATATAAAAAGCTGATTTGTGTTTATTAATTTTAATTTTAATAAATATAAAATTTGACTTTATATTTTTTATATTCAAATTATAATTTTTTATTTTCAATTTCTAAGGCTAGGTGTTAATTTTTTGTTGGAAGAAGCAAAGAAAATAAATACAAAAGTAATTTGAGAATTTATAAATTTGAGTTTTTACTTGAATATTATTAGGTTTCGAAAAATACATTTAGGAGCTTTGTGAATTTTCTCTAGGGGTTCTAGAGATGTGAGAACAATTCTTCTAATTTATGTGAGAGGGAAAATACGATAAATTGTGAGTTTGAATTTAATCAACTCAAGAGAGATACAATTTTATTAAATTGTAATTTTTTCATTTTCTCATATAGTGAAGAATTAGTTACTTTCCGTGAATGTAGACAATTAAGGTCGAATCACATAAATCTTGTCTTCTCTTATTTTTTTTTGCTTGAATTTTTTATTTTGATGTATTTATTAGTTGTTTTTTCAAACACTAATTACTTATTAGTCGGATTTGAATTGACAAGCCGTTTCCCTTTAATCCATATGAATCGGCTATGAATTCGTACGATCCGATATCTTCTTTTTAATTTTTTATATATATGGAGAAAAAATAACCAAAAAAATAATGAAAATCAAATCAACTATTTCCTTCCATATTTAAAAAAAATATACTAATAAGACAACAGTAATAGAGCAATCATCTTGCATGGTAATAATGATGGCATTCTTCTGGTATATATTTTGCAAATAATAGGAATATACGTCACTCAGAAAAATAAAATAATAAATAAAAGATTTCCTCAAAATTTTTAATTATATACAATAAATTGGTATTAGATGCATTTGTTTAGAGGTATCAAAAAAGTGAAAATAAAGAAACAGATAAATTTACCAAAAAGTTAATATAATTGTATGAATTAACTGGATTAATTTTACTATTTAATAGTTTAATTTATTAATAAATAATATTAATAATTTATTAATTAGAATTTCAATTTTATTCGACAGTGGCGGAGCTTTATTCATTTAATAGCCCCTTTAACTTTTAAAAATTTATATAATAATATATAAATTTATATTATTTTTTAATATTTGTCCTTAAAAAAATGTTAAAAGTTTATTTTTACTCTCTGGATTTAGTTTTTTTGTCTTTTTACCCCCTTCTACTTAGACTATTAGCTTTTTGTCCCCCTAACTTAGAGAACTGGTCTCCACTACTGCTATTAGAATTAGATAATTATATTTTATTTATAAAAAATAGATAACTAATATATATAGGAGTAATATATATATATATATATATATATATATATAGGAGTAGAAAATTTATTCATCTTTATTATGAAAGCTTTATATAAGATTGTAATTAGATTTTAAATTTTCTGAAATAAATTTATTACATATCCAAAGATACTTTGACTTTTAAATGCAAATATAAAATTATAAGGACAAAACAATTTTATGAATAATTTAATAAAAAAATATTAAGACATTATAAAAAATAACAATAGCATATTGTCATTCAAAATATAACCACAATGATTTTCATTGATATATTGAATTTATAATTTATTAATAATTTTTATATAGTTTAATAATTAATTTATTTTAATCATATGAATAACGAGTTAAGTTTTTAAAACTTACATGCAAAATATAATATAATTTACTTTTATATAAAATATAATAATCAAATATAATTAACAACTATTAGTATTGAAATTAAATGTGACTTAATTATATGATAATTAAAAGTAACTAAAATTAATTTGTTAGATAAAATTATTATTATTATTTATTTAAAAATGATAAGTTCAATTATTAAAAATTACGTGCATCGCACATGAATGATTGAGAATAGGGAGATAGACAAAGTAACTATAAAATATTACTTTATATAACTCTTAATAATAGATAAATTAGTAATTTTGGGAGACAGATAAAATGAATATAAAATATTTATTACCTCTATTTTATATAAAAATCAAATGTTGATTAATGACAAGTCTAATATCTAATAATCATGTGCAAGAATGAAAAACAAGTTTTTATAAAATAAGAAATTTAATAAAAATTTGGAGTAAAAAAATTAATTTTTTTAATTTATATATAGATTTAAATAGATACTCATACTCAACCCTAACCCAACAATATATTAGTGAATCAAATTGATTGAACCTATTTACATTTGAACTATCTATTTATCATGACTCATATCTTTATTTAAATGGATGGATATGAGTTGAATATGGGTACGAGTGAATTTGAAGTTATTATTGTTGGGATTATATGCTCTTCAAAGCATATTATGTATTTATTACATTTTTATTTTTTGATGATAAAACTATTGTGGTATATATATAAAGATCTTGAGGAAAATAAATGTGCAGAAATTTAATAACAGAAATTAGATTAAATAAAACAGAGATTTAAATTAAATGCGCAAAAATAAATAAATATGCAGAAAATAATTATATATGCAGAAATTGAAAGAAATATAAATGCAGTAATTTAAGTGTGTCTCTTCTGTCATCAGATTAGATCTGAGCATACTTTATCAAGACGCCACTTTAAAGAAATAAATAGATAAATGTAGAAAATTAATTATGCAGAAAATAAATTAGGCGGCAGAGCCAGCCATAGAATAAAAAATAATTAAAGATGAAAATTTATTTAACTAATATGAAATTACAAGAACATAAAATAAATTAGGCGGCAGAGCCAGCCATAAGATAGTAAATAATTAAAGATGGAATTTTATTTAACTAATATGGAATTTAAATTACAAGAACATAAAACCTTACTTTAGTATTTGTAAAATCGAGAT